>JANEHK010000213.1:0-62766 GCA_025960845.1 Tachycineta bicolor | reverse complement strand
GCCTCATCCCTCCCCCAAAACCAAGCGATCAACCTCCTTTGTCAGGTTAAGCACCCCTTAACTACCAGTACTTAAAGTCTCCTAGCAACTCATGGAGGGGGAAAAATTCTACAGGAAAACTTAACCCTCAACAGAAGCACACACACAGCTACCAACTCCTGGATTCTAGCAGTGTTCAGACAGAAATTCCAAGAGGAGGTGGGGTCAAGATATGAGTTTGCCTTGTGGACAACCATAAATAATACCCCATGGTCTTCCTGGGCCCATCCCCCAGGTGGGACTTTGGGTCATCTGGTCACTCAGGAGCTGGGCTGGGGGCTGCAGAGGTGGGTGTGGAGCATTGCCTTTGGTGTGCCAGGGATTGGCAGACACTGCTGGGCTGGGATAGAGGCTCTGGGGGGATTTGGGTTACAGGGCAGGGCAGTGCTGGGGTTTCAGGGCAGGGCAAGGCTGGACCTGCCCCATCCTCCCTCACACGCAAAATGTTTCCAGCCAACAATCTCCTCCAGTCTCTCACAACAGGCAATGCTGGAGGTGGAATCCCAATTGTGGCCATGGGCACCTGGACAAGAAGGACAGTTCCTTTCCATAGGAAGTTGTAATGGTTTTAGTTAAAACTGGGCTGAAACACTATTTAATGTAGTGACTACACATTTGTCAATTTTTTTTTGTTAAATTTAGTATAGTGGTCTTAGTGTTTACTCTCTTTTTGTGGGAGAGGACCAGGAGAAACAAAGCAGGCTCAAGCTTATAAAACAAAGCTTTTTTTACACACAATAAAAGAATGGAAAAGATAAGAAAAGAAAAGATGGGGAAAAAAAAAAAAAAAACAACCCAAAAAACCAAAACGAACTTCAAAACACTCTTCCCTTCCCTTACAAACTGTTAACTTTCTTACAAACAACATAGACACAAGATGTGATTTTCAGTCAGTTTCACCATGCAAACATAATCTTTCATCACTTTGGGAGAGGAGTCTCTCTAGAGTCTTATGGACACATTCGCCACAAGACAAAAACAGTCCTGAGGCTCTCAATGTCACAAATCTGCAGCTGCTTGGAATTTTTGCAGATTGTGCTGTTCCACCTATTCACAGCCTTTCCCCTGGCTACTCATGGGCCTCTCAGTGTATTTGGGGTACTGTTTAAGAATGCTTCTTCTAGTATAAAACAAGGATTCCCTGCTATCTCTAAAACTGTCTTTATCTCAAAGAAAATAAAGACCTCCTTTTACCCCAAGAGCCAAGGGCTTCAAATCACTTTCTCTCTAAAATCATCTTGGTCTCAAAGGCTGAGACCTCCTTTTATGGCAGGAGTGAGGGGCTTTAAGATTCCCACTTAAATCTCAATCGTATCAATCCCCAACTTTGACTAGAACTAGCATTCCTCCAAACAACATTAAGATGTTAAAAGAAACAGTCCATTTCTCTATAGTTTACAGAAGAAGAGCTTGGTTAAAAATGTCCACATCCTCAATCCCTCTTCTAATAATCATTATCAGTTCTTTCACTCCTGCTCCACTGACTTCATGCAGTGTCTTTCCTACGTCCACTCTGTCTCTTTCTTTTCTCTCTCTGGGAAGGGTCAGGCCTTGGACGCTCCGTGTTGCCAGGAAAGGGTTAACTCTGCCCTGGCCTGCAGTGGCCATGTGATTTCTGCTCCAGGCAGCAGTCTCTCCATTTCAGATCAGCCTGGATTCCTCCCTCCACTCTTTCTTTTCCGTCTGGAAGACACCAGAGGAGGGCAGCGGGAGGAGAGCTCTGCCCACCCCTCGATGACAATCGGGGCAGCCTCGGCCAAACTGGGCCCATAGTTGTTATCAGGGGAGATCCCTCCCTGCTCTGGGGCCTCCAGGGAGGTTTTTTCAAAGTGGTTGATGTTAAGCTGCAACCTCTCCTCCCCCGGGAGCCGATGGAGTCCGGCTGGGCCTCGGGCGAGCTTCCCCCCGAAGGGGGAGGTGGGGTGTGGGGAGCAGCAGGACCCACTCGATGTTACCTGTTCAGCTGACCAGGAGGAAAGGGGCCTGACCTGAACAAACCCAGGGTTTATATGGGTACTGCCCAAAGTCGCATTCAACATTCTCAGTGGTCAAAGCAGATGCCAATATCTCAAAGGGGCTTCTGATAGGTCCTTGTCCTTTCTAAAATTATTTCTAGGGTCCTGACAGGATAATACTTCACATTCCTCCCTAACAAAATACCAAACTGTGCTAACCCATGACAGTGACCTTTAGGCTTTGCAGGGCTCAGGCAGAGCGGCTGTGACAGAGTCAGGGCTGAGGTCACACTCTGTGGGCTGGGGCAGAGCCCAGCCAGAAAGGACCTGAGATGGGCTCAAATACAATGATGGGACCATGGCCAGACCCTCATGTTCTTCAATCCCACCTCACACCGTTGCCAGGGGCAGAGAAAGGGACAGGTGACTTCTCAGCATGGGTCACAGGAACCTGGGTCACCAGAGCCCTTCCCAAAGTGGCAATGGCCCATTAACAGAAGATATCTCCCTGGAGGGAGGATGGGTCATGGAAGAGATCAAGAACACTGCCCCATTTGGTTTTAACAGCTGGCCCATTAAGAGAAGATCCCCCTCAGAGATATGAGAGATGGGTCATGGAAGAGACAAACAACCTGCCCCAGCTGGTGTTCACAGATGGTAATAGAATACATTTTGTTTTGGTTACATCTTGCATTATAAGACAGGGCTTGAGGCTCCTGGCCAGGAGCTCTCAGGAATTCCTCAAGGCTACTGAGATAACAACAGGACTACAAATAAGAACCAAGACCCTGAGAAAGTGTTTACAAGCAATGCAAGACTTAGAGGACACACAACATGAGGATGGACGCTTGAGCAATTTGGTGTCCCGAAGAATGTGTGCCTGCCTTGTTAACAAGTGGCTCAGCCAATTGAGAGATACCTGTATTTGTGGACAGTAGTGCTAGAATCCATAACTGGAGTTTAACATAAATTATATACATACATACATACATACATACATACATACATATATATATATAAATATTTTAAAAATTGCTTCTGCTAAAATCATATTGATTCTGCTATTCAGTTGCCCAGTGTTTCCCCTGCACTGGAAAGGCTCTGCAGGACTGACAGGATGGGCTTTGGGGCTGTGAGGAGAAGTTGAGGCACCTGGGCTGCTGGACCTTCTGGAGAGGAGGCCCTGGGCTCATCCTGCAACTGCTGCAAGGGTGGTTTCAGAGAACCACAGAATCAGCAAGGTGGGAAAAGGCCTTGGAGATCATCAAATACAACCTTTGCCCTGACACTGCCTTGTCTCCCCTGAGCTTCCCCTTCTCCAGGATAAACAAATGACAGGCTGGAGACAGAGTGGCTGGACAGTGGCCAGGCAGAAAGGGACCAGCAGGGACAGACGGACAGCAGGCTGGACATGAGCCAGCAGTGTACCCAGGTGGCCAAGAAGGCAAATGGCACCTGGCCTGGATTAGGAACAGTGTGGCCATCAGTACCAAAGCAGTGATTCTTCACTTGTGCTCAGCACTGGTTGGGCAGCACCTCGAGTGCTGTGTCCACTTTTGGGGCTCGCAAATTAGGAAAGTAGTGGAGAGGCTGGAATGTGTCCAGAGAAGGGCAAGAAGGCTGGTGAGGGGTTTGGAAGTCTGGTGAGAAGCAGCTGAGAGAGCTGGGGAGGTTTATCCTGGAGAAGAGGAGGCTCAGGGGAGACAGATAGTGTCAGGGCACAGGTTGGACTTGATGATGTCCACGGTCTTTTCCAACCTGACTGATTCTGTGATTCTCTGAAACCACCCTTGCAGCAGTTGCAGGATGAGCCCTGGGCCTCCTCTCCAGAAGGTCCAACAGCCTAGGTGCCTCAGCTTCTCCTCACAGCCCCAAAGCCCATCCTATCAGTCCTGCACAGCCTCTGCAGCTCCTCCTCCTTGCGCAGAACAGGGAGCCACACAGCTGGACACAGCAGCCCAGATGTAGCCCCATGGCCTGTGGTGCCTCTGACAAGGGAGCAGCACGAGGCACCGCAGGAGCCTGCAGACAATTCCTGATGCACTTGAAGGATGATCCTGCTCCCCAAGGGACGTTGCCATGGTGCCAGCTCAGGAACTGAAATGGGGAGTGGGGCCAGGGAGGAAAGGGCAACCAGGTATGGGCTGTTTGCAGGAGAGGGAATAGGGAAGAGCAACATGAAGAAATTTGTATCAGGAAGGGTAAGGAAAGCACTGGTGAAGCGAAGGAAATGCTGAGGGCAGTTTGGGGGTGGCTGCCAGGCAGCCCTGGCTCTGAGCAACAACATCTGCAGTGGCACAGGAAACTCACAGCTCATGGGAACAAACTTTCTGGATGACTTTAGAGGCCACCACAAACCTGAGTGGTTTCCCTGTTGTCCCCCAGCCCTTCCTGGCCCCAGGGGCTGACGATGGCATTTGTGCTCACTCAGGTTCATCTCCCCACACCAACACCATGAAGGTGCTCACGCCTGCTCTGGGCAGTGCACACAGGGGCTCCTGAGCCAGTGCTGCCGTGTCTGTGCCTGCAAGGATGTGGCACCTGTGTGAGCTGGGGGAGAGACCAGGGCTGCAGAGCGGGGATGTTGTTGGCAGGTGCATGAGGACGCTCTGGGACGCTGCCCTGGGGTGTCCAGCGCAGTGGGGATGGATCAGCCCCTGCTCTGCTGCTCCTTCCCATCTCCCCCAGGGACCTTGCAGAGCCCCAGCCATGCTGTTTGCCCCCAGCCTGCCCACGGCCACCCTGGGGCTGCTCACGGGGCTTTTCTCTGCTGAGCATTGGCCTGGGCGTGTTCTGGAGAGAGTCTAGGCAAGGAGCCTGGAGCCCTGTCTTGCAATGCAAGATGTAACCAAAAAAAGTATATTCTATTACCATCTGTTAAAACTGGGAGGGCAGGTTGTTTAGTTCTTCCATGACCCATTCATTCCTCATATCTGTGAGGGGAATCTTCTCTTAATGGCCCAGCTGTTAAAACCAGATGGGGCAGTGTTCTTTAGCTCTTCCATGACTCATCCTCCCTCCAGGGAGATATCTTCTGTTAATGGGCCATTGAGTCTCAGTGCATGAGTGATAAAATCTCATCATCCCATTGTGAGATGCTCCACCCAGAGGGAGGAGCCAAGCATTCCTACCTGGATATAATGTGAGATTTAAAGCACCAGGAGCAGCCTGGTTTCCAGTGGATTCCCAGAGGAAGACCAGACCCGTCTACACCACCACTGGACATTCAGAGGAAAACTACAGCCTTCTACAACATCATTGCTTCAACAAAACCACATCTGTTACTCTAGGAGGACTGCAGCCACAATTGGATTGCACTGCAAGCAATACCCTGGTGTCAGGTTGGATTCTGGGTCTTATTTTTTGGGCTTTGGTGGTGGTGGTGTGTTTTACTACTGCACTTTTAGTTTAATTTTCCTACTGAAGAACTGATATTCCTATTGCCATATTTTTGCTTGAAAGCCCATTAATTTCAATATTATAATTCAAAGAGAGGGTGTTTGGATTTTCCGTTTCAAGGGAGGCTCCTGCCTTCCATAGCAGACCGTTGTCTTACCAGCCCAAGACAGGGGAGCTCGGCTCAAATATCCTGAGTGGTCCCTGGATTGGGTTTTTTTGGATGGGGATGTTTGGAAAAGTAAGAACTCCAAAGCTTTGTGGAAAATGGCCCTTGGGGGGACATAGGGGGGTCCCAGTGGCAGCTGCTGGCAGAGGCAGCCTGGAGGAGCAGAGCCCTGTGTCCCCCAGGGCCCCAGAGAGGGGGGAGAGCTGCAATTTGCAGGAACCTCAACAGCTTTGAGAGGGGCTGACTTATTAAAGAAAACAGGGTATTGATCTAGTATCGATACCCAACTGTGACGGACAAAAACTCTCTAACAGTTTAAAGTTAGAAAGTGTATGTTTATTACGGCGCCGGACAGCGTGCGGGATAGCTCCCAAATACACACCGCAATTTACAGGTGATTACAGAGTCCTTTTATTTACAAAAGCATTGAATACCCAAAATACAAATGCATATTCATAACTCTGGTACATCCCATTCCCCGCTTCGTATGGTAATTAGCTCTAAAGCTATTAAGCATGCGTAGTTTGTTCCTTGAAATGGGTCGGTGGTCCTTTTCATGGGGAGGGGTCACCAAAATGAGGAAGTAAAGAAGTCTTCCTCGCTCTGACCTTTCTACCTTTTCAATGCAAATGTGATAAATGAACCCTTGGTAGGAGTCCCACTTCATGTCTTCATGACCGTTCAATGAGTTTCTGGGCATAGGAGGCCTACAATTGTCTTATGGTCCTAAAAGCTATTCATCAGTTTCAATAATCTTCATCACAAACCCAGCTAACTAAACAAAGTTGACAAGTAATCAGTTATTCTAATATGGAAGAGTGATCCCAAACTCAATTTTTCTTAGTTAATTACTAACTTTTAATTACAGCAAAGCCTACCTATCTGCTTTAGTTAATTTCAGCAAAGCTTGTCTCTAACTAAAATCTTAAGCCCTCTAAAAATCCTTAATTCTCTAAAGTTCATGTCTCAGGGCAGGGGGGACTCCTTGGAGCCCCTGCACCCCAAAGCAGAGAATAAGGGGAGATGGGACCCTGGGACCCCAAAACTCCCAGCAATCCTAAATAGAAAATGGAAAAGGGGGGAGCTTTTCAGATTCCTGGGATTCTCAGCAGCCTGGGGAGGGCAGGGAGACCCGAGACAGGGAACTCCAGAAAGGAATTTTCAGGGCTGCTCTTGGTGTTTGATAGGCTATTAGGGACTCAAGATGTCTGGTGACTTGTAGAGATGGACTTGAGCAGAGGGACATTCAAACTCATCATACTCATCCCTTGTTTTTGCCCAAACCAGGATTTCGCATTCCCTAACTTTGGCTGGATGGAGGAAGAGGCTGTGAGGAAGAGGAAGATGCTCCAGGACAGCCAGGCAGATGAGGAGGAAGTCAGTGCCCCTTTCCCCCTCTCTCCTGCTCCATCTCCCAGCCCAGCATGGCCCCAGCTGCAGGACAACCCCGCTGCCGACGCCGTCCTGCTGTGGATGCATTGGGGGAAATCTCCTTGCCCTTCCCTCTGGCATAGAGGCAAATCCCATCCTGTCCTTGTCCTTCCTCCCCCAGACAAGGAGCTGAGGATGGAGACTAGGGAAGACAAATCCCCGAGGCAGGACCTCATGGAAGAGGCCGTTTTGAGTGGCTCCACGGCACAGAAATCAAATCAGGAGAAAAAGCAATCGAGATCCTGCAGGAGGAAGGACTCCAAACCCATCCCAGGGTGCTCTGAGGAGGAAAGACCCACCCTGTGCCAGGAAGGTGGACAGAGCTTCAGCCAGAGCAACATCCCTGTCCAGCACCAGATCATCCACACTGGGGACAAACCCTACGAGTGTCCTAAGTGTCAGAAGAGTTTTCAGACCAGCTCAGATCTCCTCCAGCACCAGCAGATTCACACAGAAGAGAGGCCCTTCCGCTGCCCCGACTGCAGGAAGGGCTTCAAGCACAACTCCACCCTCATCACCCACCAGCGCATCCACACTGGGGAGAGGCCCTACAAGTGTAGGGAATGTGGGATGAGCTTCAGCCAGAGATCCCACCTGATCCACCACCAGAGGATCCACACCAAGGAACGGCCCTACAAGTGTGAGCAGTGTGGGAAGTGCTTCATCCAGCGCTCCAACTTGATCCGCCACCAGAACATCCACGCTGAGGAAAGGCCATACAAGTGTGGGGAATGCGGAAAGGGCTTCAACTGTAGGTCCCAACTGATCATCCACCAAATGATCCACACTGGGGAGAGGCCCTACGAGTGTCCCGAGTGTGGGAAGAGGTTTCAGACCAGCTCCAAATTCCTCGTGCACGAGCGGATTCACAGAGAGGAGAGGCCCTTCCGCTGCCCCGACTGCAGGAAGGGCTTCAAGCACAACTCCACCCTCATCATCCACCGGCGCATCCACACTGGGGAGAGGCCCTATGAGTGTCCCCAGTGTGGGAAGAGCTTCACCCAGAGGTCTCACCTGACCAAACACCAACAGAGGCACCAGTAAGGGAAGCACTGTGAGTGCCCCGACTGTGGGAAGAGCTTCCTGCACTGCTCCAACTGCATCCCCCAACAGGGGACCCACATTGGGAAGACACTGGGCTGGTGGTCCTTTACTTTGGCAGTCCCTAATATTCTTTTGATTCATCTTCCTCCCTTTAAAACCAGTAAAATTGGGCTGGAAATCAACAAATTCATCAAATCCATCTCAATCTTCACTTTTTGCTTGTGTTTCTAAAGAATCTGGGACTCTGAGTGTTACTTGGGAGGATTTGAGGGTATTTGGTGTGGTAGTCTCCATTTCATAACCCTCAAAGAGACAAGACGGTTTGATTTGTCACCTCAAAAACACTCATTGTCACTGAAAACTACTCAATCCTACCAAAAAATTATTTAATTCCACAGTCCCTCAGTGTGGAACGGGGTTTGAAGGAGGTAAAGTGGGAAAAGTGGGATGCAGATCAGGACGGGTAAGGTGAGCATTGGGTGGGGCAGGATGGGTGGGATGGGGATTGGGAGGGGTGCGATGAGAGAAATAGGGCTTGGGAAGGGGGTCTTAATGTCCAGAAGGTGTGAGAGGAGTTTTGGTGGGGATTGGGAGGGTGTGGTGAAGTCTGGAATGAGACAGCCACAGGTTTGGGATGATGAAGGGAAGGGGAACCCATTCTTGAGTGAGTTTTTGAGTATTCCACGTTCTTGAAGGGATTTTGGTGCATCCCAGATTTCTGAGATGGTTTTGGGATGGTCACTGCCCCAGTCCCAGCCCCAGCCACTGCAGCCTCTGGTCCAGCCCCAAAGTGGCTGCAAAGCCTCTGGAACCCTGAAAACCCCACCTGTGAGAGGGACCAGAGCAGGTGAGGCTGTGACACGGCTGTGACACTCACACGTCCCACGGCCCTGGAGCTCACAGCAGCTGAGATGGCGCTGGATCCAAGGCCCTGACTTGTGCATCTCTCTCTCTTCTCCTGACTTCCTCTTCTCAAAATATGGATAACTTGAAGTTGTAGAGTTGACTTTTCTGAGTCAGTGCTTTGTGAAGTGCCTTACCATAATTCCAGGTTTAATAGAAGTTGTAAGCTAAGTTAAATACTATTCCTCTCTAAATGGTTATGTCGTAGTTTATAAGTTTGGATAAATACTGTCAAGTGCTGTTCTTTGTCTAAATTGTGAAGATGAAGGTGTAAGTTCAGGTTTGGGTATAAGTCAAGTCCTGTTAAGTTGGAGCTCTGTGACGCTTTTAGGCCGTGTTCCTTTTATCCTTGCCCTCACTGTGCTCTTGTCACACACACTGGGACAGTCCTCGGTTCATTTCTGGTTTGATTGCCTGGATTTTGTTTGGTTCTGTTGTTGCTTTCCTTCCTTGCTGTGCCTGAAGTGTCCAGTCATGGACAGAGTGACCCTTGCAAGGAACTTTGTCATGCCTCACCACCTGTGCTCCTAACTGGTGATTTTTGTCAAATATGCTAATCTGCTGTACTTATAGAACTGTATTCACCCTTTGGGGGGGCTGGGCGTTTTGTGTACATTTTCCATATCTGCCCCTTGGAGACCTCCAATAAAGATCAGCCTTTCTATTACCTCCTCTGTAATATTATCTCCAAAGCTGTTACTTTATTTCTGGGTTCCTGAAGGCATCAACACAGATGGGCCTCATGGCACCAGGAGAGCTCTGTGACACAAGGACATCTTGGGGAACCAAGTGTCCACTGCAAACACAGCAGGGCCTCGTGGAAGCCAGGTGCCACTTGGAGAGTGCCAGGGCACGTGGAGCTCAGTGTCCACTGTGACACAGCACAGCCCCATGGAACCCAGCAGAGCATTGTGACAACAGGGAATCTCATGGATGCAAGGCTCTACTTGGGCAAAGTGGGGCCTCCTCGGACCCAAAGCCTCTTCCACGTGCCTGCCTCGCCTGGCTGTGGTGTCCTTGTTTGTCAGCAGTGGTTTATTTGCGCACCTGAAGCCCCCCTCCATCTCCTCCCCATCCCTGGATCTGGCCCTGTCAGTTCTGTACTCGCTGGTGCCTCCAGCCCTGAACCCCCTCATCTCCAGCCTGAGGAATAAGGAACTCATGGAGTCCATGAGGGAACTGCTGGCTGGATTTCAGAAGCAAAAACCTGCCTCTTTTCTTCTGCAGAACCTTCTGAATATAACTTATTTCAATCTCAGTCTTGGTGTCCTTTTTTTTCCATTTTTGCATTTCTTTAATACATTCCTACTGTTATGTTTTCTACAAACAAGTATCACTACTCACAGCATTTCTACATGAGTATCTGCCATTATTCAGTATCTCAATGACTTTCCAAAGCTTTGTTCCCTATGGCTCTGAATAAAACAATGATCTTTTGCAGATGGGAAGGAAAGAGGATCCCAGCAGAGCCAGCACAGACTGGGACAATGGCCCTGCCTCTTTCCACATCTGCTCTTCCCAGCTCCACACTCCCCTCCCAGCCCTTCTGTGGGTGCAAGGCCGGAGTGCTTGGGCAGTTTGGTCACTGTCCTGCTGCGTGTCCCTTTTGTGACCATCCTCCTCAGCAAGGGCCTCGAAAAGCAAAGGCCACATGTGTAAGCACAGAAATAACAACTGAGATCAATTCTCTACTTCCCATCAGCAGACAATGTCCAGCCAGCTCCTGGCAGGAAAGGATGGAGCACATGTACTTTGTGCTTGGTGTGAGAAATGTCTCAATAGTAAAAGACATCCACAGCCCTCACCTCCACCCCCATTGCCCTTCTTTCCCCTCAGTTTATTGCTGACCATGATGTCACAAGGAATGGGAGCTCCCTTGGGTCAGTCCAGCCCAGCTGTCCCCTCCCTGTGCCCTCAGGAACACTTTCCCAGCCCCAGCCCATTGGGTGGGGGGTGTCAGACATGCCCTGGGCAGAGGTCAGGGCAGGGCTGGCCATGTCAGGGCAGAGCCAGGGGGGCAGCGAGATGGGAGTGTGCAGCAGCTGTGGGACAGGGCAGGACAAGCTGTGCTGGACATGGCCAAGGGCCCTGGCAAGGCTGACAGTGCCCAGGAGAAGCCAAGTCCTGGTGTCCTGGGGCACAGCAGCCTCTGTGCCACCAAGGGCTCTGAGGAGACACCTTGTCCTGAGGCCCTAGGGGCTCCTGGCATAGCCCCAGCAAGGCTGGGCACTGTCAGCCCCTTGTGCTGCCTTCAGCATCCCCCTCACATCCCAGTGGCCTCAAGGATCTGCTGAAGGAGTCCCTGAGGAGCCTTGGTCAGCAATGGCCCTGGGGGGCTCCTGAATGCTCCCAGGGACTGCAGGTTTTTCCAAGGACTTTGGGTTTTGCTTTTGTCCTGGATTTCTGAGAAGTTTGTGCGATCATGGCCCCAATTATCTACTTTAACAAATTCCTTGGGATTCTTAGTCAGTAAAAATCTCAGTGCGGGTCATTAATACCTCACGGTAGTCAAGGTCTATTGAAATACTCTTTTTTTGACACAAAAATAGTTCAAAAAAGAATCTGAGATGATTGTGCAATCATTGCCCCAATTATCTCCCTTAATGAGTCCCTTGAGATTCTTAGCCTACAGCCACACTCAGTAGGGCTCATTAGTGCTTGGAGATACTCAAGGTGTTTAAGGTACTTTGGATTTTCCTTCCCTCACAGAATCTCTGAGAGGTTTTTGTGCAATCCTGGCCTCCAGTTCTCTCCTCCAAGGGCTCTATGAGGAGCCTGTGTTGGGGATGGACCTTAGTAGAACCCATTGAGATCTAGAGAGATACTTTGGGTTTTTCTTCTGACTTTGACTCCTTGAAAGGTTTGTGCAATCTCCTCTCAGGCCTTGAGGTTGCAGGGCTCAACAACAAATGCACCACAGGGCTCATTAGCATCAAACAAGTCCTGACAAACCATGGTTCTGCCTTGAGTTCCCTCTGGTCTAGTGCCATTCATTAGGAAGTTTTCCTGCTACAATTATGGAGAAATATATCAAAGACCTTCTACGAAATATGTATTCCTATTTTCAAGTGTGTATTTCAATACTGTTCTCATTACACAAGAGGTGATTGCAGCAGTCTGTGGTTGATACTAAACCGGGGTCTCCCAAGGTGGTCTGACCTGCTCAGAGAAGCTGTGCCTTGAGGACTGACCCAGTGTGGAAAACCTTGCTCCACATTCCCCAACCACATCCTATCTATTCTCACTCACCTGGGACCTGCTTTCCTTGGAGACCTGGCTGCACACAACCAAAGAAGGATTTTTTTTTAATATTTTTGAAGCAACCTAAAACTCCTGAGTTTCCCCAGTGAAAACAGAAACCCTCCTCAAGTGTGTGCCAAGCCCAAGGTGCCACCAAGAGCACTGCAGCCCTGCCCTGGGCCAGGAGTGCGCGTGGATCATCATCCCAACCTGCCCTGGGCCATTGCAAGGGGCTGTGGCCATGGACACTGCACTGACCCCACTGCTGGCTTTCGATCCCTCATCCCTTCAAGTTCCCTTGGAAAGCACCCCAAGGACCCATTTCTGCATCCAGGTTCCATGGCCAGGGGCGATGTGGGGGGCTGCAGGAGGTCAATGCCCCATCCCTGGAAACATTCAAGTGCAGCTGCGACAGGGCTCTGAGCAACCTGATCTGGTGAAAGATGTCCCTGCTCATCCCAGGCCTGGACCAGAGGCCTGAGTGAGGCCTGAACAGCAGGCCCTGAGCCAAAGGTGACCTCTGCATCAACCTTCCACCAAAGGTTATCTTTGTGTCTGCTCATTAGTGAAATATGCATGGTCATTAGGGCTGTGACAGATGTATCCACTCATTACTGAGACATATATTGACCTTGCTGTGTTTAGAAGGCAGACAAGGCCATGAAATCTGACATCTGGCCTTGTTTGGGGCTGGATGGTCAAAGTCACCTCCCTCGGTTCCTCCTTGGGCCCTGGCCAGGCTTTGGGAGGGACCCAAGAGGAGGATGAAACCAGCTGTTCCTGCACTAGAAGTGCTGTCAGTTTGTTTATGCAGCACTATCAGAACTGGGCCCTCTCCCAGCCAGGTTGGAGCCTCACCTGTGGCTGGAGGCACCTGCAGCAATTCCCAGTGTCCAGGAGTGGCTCTCCAGTCCTTGGCTGGGACAGCTTCCCCCAGCTGATGTGTGCATGTGGGTGATGGGAAAGTCGTAGGGGAACTGGTGATGGATCTTTCTCAATCCCTGCAGGCAATCTTTGGTAGTGATGGTTGGGTGCGTTGCTGAGCTGCTCCTTTTGTGTTCCTTTGCTGCTTTGAGCTGCAGTAAATGACACTGATTCTTTCAGGTGGTGTTGGTTTCTTTGGTGCTGACCCTGCCCACTGGTAACATGAAATTGGTGAAGTCTGGTCAGATCACACCAAATGTCACTTTTTAAATGTAAATGTGAGGAAACCTGTCAGAAATTCCTGGATGGGCAGCCCTTCCCTAGAGCTCTCTGGCTCCGGATTGGGCTGAGGTCAGAGCACTGTGTGAGCAGTGGGGCAGTTGGTTAAAAGAAGGTGAACTGCTGGATGTGTTAAAATCCATCAAAAAAAATTGCATATGGAAAAAGGAAAAGGGCTTGTGGGTTTGGGAAGATGAGGATGGATTTTGTTCTGGAAGAGAAAAGAGAGAGTCAGAAACTCTTGCTGGTTTTGTATGTTTATTATCAAGCTTGGCCTTGGGGGAGAGCCTGCTCGCTCCCTTGGCAACGTGAAGGAGGAGGTACACACAGCTTCGCTTCACAGCAAAGCTGGGGACTCCCACCCCCCCCATGGGCTTTTTCCCCTTGCCGGAGAGTCCGTTTCGCGTGGCTGATCGGGGTCATCCAGCGATGGGGGACTCCTTCTCAGGTCACAGCGAGTAAATAGAGCTGCTTCGGTGGACCCCCGTACTTCTTGCACTAATTTAAAATGTGACTACAGTCCTGGATTTTACTTTGGTTCCCTGCTTTTCAGCGTCGCTTGTTCTTGAGATGTTCCCAGAATTCCAGTGTTCTTTTTATTTGCATATTCAGACACTATCCGGCGAATGGGAGCAGAGATACAGCTAATAAGGTGAATTCTTAATTAACAAAAAAGAAAATAAGGAGATAAATCAGTATTAAAACAGGACTAAAGCAAATTCTTTATACAGAAATAGCATTAACAATCTTAATGGAATCACTTAACAATTAAGTAACTAAAACATAGGTTATTTGAAAAGTATTAATTTATACCATGTGGCACTGTGGAGATGAGCCTGAGGACCTTGCTGGAGCTGTTACAGAGGTTGCACATCAGCGCAGGCCGGGGTGCTCAGTGGCCAATCACTTTGATGACTGGGTGTGGCTCTGGACGCTTCTTTTGGAGCATTTCCAAGGCAGGGAGCCTTGGAGCTGGCAGCACGGTGATGTCCCAGAGAGGGGAACGTTGGGACTGTGGCACTCTTTGCCCAGCCCCAAGAACACTGGCAGCACCTGGAGGAGACACAAAGGCCGAGCTGGGAGGGAGGCAGCAGGATCATGGAGTGCAGGCCCCTGCCCGGCACAGACAGGCCAAGGCTTGTAGGCTGGGCATCCCCGGGAGTTGTGCCAGAAGGCTCCTGGAGCTGCAGCCGCCTGGGAGCTACGAGCATTGCAGTGACCTCCGAGGTCTCGGGAAAGGGCCCGGGCCTGGCTTGGGGCTGGGCTGTATGCCGAGGGACCTAATGAACTTGCAGCTTGTGGGCCAGAGCATGGAAGAGCAGGGGCAGTGGTGGCTGGGAGAGCCTGTTGGCAAGGGCCTGCAGGAACAGGACACAGGCAATGTGTTGATGCTTCTTGGAGGCAAGGTGAGCTGGGATGTGGGGCTGGACTTGTTCCCTGGGAGCGTGGTGGGGCCCTGGGTCAGAGTGGGCAGAAAAGCTGCGTCTGGCCTGGAATGGCTAGAAATATGCAAGGGCTGGTTGCAGGGGACTTGGTGGCCTGAAGGCGTGTCGTGGTGTGGTGTGGTGTGGCATGGCAATGAGCAGTGTAATGTGGGGATTGCAGTGTGATTGGGTTTGAGAAAGTTGGGTGGACTAGGAATTGAAAGGGGGGATGAGGTGTTGGAGTAGGGGGTGGGCAAGCAAGAGGCAGTTTTGGGAGAGTGCTGGTGTTTGTAGCAATTGTGTAGCAGGGCTGAGGTGGAAAAGCAAGTGCTTGGGAGAGTTAGGGCGGCTGGTTGTAGTAAAGAAAGGAAGAAGGACAAGGGCGCTTTCTCCACTGGGATGAGAAGAGTCCTTCTACTAGGCTGTCGTCAAGCTGCTTGTGCAGCAGATGTGCCTGAGGAATGTGTTACCCTGATTTTTCTGAGCTTTCTTATTAGCCTTCTTGAAATTCATAATGGAGTCAGATCTTTTCGTTACTGTACAATATTAGGAGCAGTTTTCTACCTTTCCCATAGATGTAACATAAACAAACCCTTTGTTTCTCATTCTTTATCCTGTGTTTGCATATTTCTAACCTGAAAAACAACTGTAACTGACAGTGGGTCTGGCCACTGAGGATGAGGGGTGGAAACCCAAAAAGCCAATCTTCTGCCAGATCCACAAACGTATAAAAAATAAAGAATAAACAAAAAGGTCTTCTTCTTCTTTCTCCAGGCTCGGAAGAGAAGCTGGAAGAACCTCTGCCCTGCGAAAATCTCTCGTCTGTGCGTTATTGCTTTGTGTCTCGGCGACATCTGGTGACCCCAAGTGAACGAACGTTTGGTGAGGTATTTTTTCCCCTCTGCCTGGGTTGTGTTTATCATGGAGGATTCTTTAGTCTGGAGACTTTGGGAGGATATCTTGGAGCGGAAAGGTGCTCAGATATCCCAAGAGGGACTTCAAAGTCTATTTGCATGGGGCAGGCGGCATGGGTTCTTTCCCACTCTGGGATCTATACTAAATCGAGGAGAGTGGTATGCCCTGAGGGACTGTATGCTGGACTCCTTTGATATAGAATGTAATGAAGAACTCGCAAGTGTGTATTTGCAGTGGAAATTATTTGAGAAAGCTGTTTTTAAGTCGAACCCCCCCAGCTCACAGACTAGCGGCCCCATCCCTGCGCGGCGGGGCTCCCCCCCCCACGCGTTCCGGCACTGGTCTCGGGCAGAGGAGGGGCGGGGCGGGGCCTGCTCTGCCGGTCCCCGCACTGCAAAGCGGCCGGAGTGGGGCTCTGCCTGCTCCGCCGGTCCCCGCACCACAAGGCTCCCCGAGCGGGGCTCCGCCGGCTCCGCCGGTCCCCACACCACAAGGCGGCCAAAGCGGGGCTCCGCCGGCCCCGCCGCTCCTGTCCGCCCTAGCGCCGCCACGGGACGATGCCGGAGGCAGGGCCCCGGCCAGCCTCCCGGCGGGCACCGCCCCCATGAGCGAGCTGACCACTTCGCCCCGCTCCGGAGTGGGGGGGGCCGCGGACTCTCGCGCCCCTGCGGGACCCCTTATCGGGGGGGTTCCGGACACTCCTCCTCCCACGCTGGCCCTATGGGCTGCTGGCGATGCTCGCGGGGCGGGAAGAGGCTCTGAGGTGGCCGGTTTTAATGAGCAGCCAGAAGGGACTGACGCGGCCCCGCCAGGGAAGGAGGCACGATCTCCGCCTCCGCTTAGAAGCGATGCAAATTCCCCAACAGTTGTGCCTGCCGCAGAGGCATCTGACCGGTCTCCGGCAGCCGGTGCGGGCTCCAGCTCCGCTGCGGATGCGGCGGGCCTGACACCAGCGGCTAGCCCGACCCCGCCCCCGCTTCCCGCTGCGAGCACTACGGCGGCTACGGGCGGTGAGGTGGTTAAGCTCAGCGCAAGCGGGGACATGGCTGGAATGTGGCCGGTCTTTGATAAGAGCAAAAGTTCCCGCGCTGTTGGCTCTTCGACAACAGCTTGGACGTTCACCCCTTGTGAGGTGACCGTAGGGCCGAGAGACTGCAGCCAGTCCTGGGACAAAGTAAAGGCTAAGGTTGAAGGATTGAGTGCTGGTGCAGGACCTGCAGTGCCTGCATCTGACCCTGTGGGGTCTACAGGGCAGGATAAGGCAGGTGCTACTGCTTCATCTGAGGGTCTTCAGGCCTTTCCTGTCCTTCAGGGTGCTACTCATAACACCTATCAACCCTTGGTTTGGCAGGCTTTGACAAAACTAATGGATGCGGATTTTTCGGGACAGATTCACGCAATGGTCTCCACACCCACCCCCCCCCCGACTATTCCAAAAGGCACACAAATTGCTCAACTTGTCCCTTTTAAGTCTTCTGTTCGCAGAACCGAGGACCGGTCGCGAGGAGACGGTGTCTTCGGCTTTACAGGGCCACCCCAGGTGCGCTGGACTGCTGTCCTGACCAAAGACCGTCCTGAGATGCTGTGTACCGTGTCCATGGTTGGTGCCACGCCATTGGAGGTTGAGCTTCGTGGCCTCCTAGATACAGGGGCTGACATAAGCATTCTCTCCCTGGATGCTTGGCCCCCGCAGTGGCCTTTGACCCTGGCAAAGACACCGATCACAGGCTTGGGAGGAATGAAGCAATGCTACGTGAACCAGAATCCCGTGGCCATCACGAACCCAGAGGGACAGACAGCCATAACTTGGCCTCGTGTTACTGAGATTCCTCAGAACCTTTGGGGGAGGGATGTATTGGCCGCATGGGGGGTGCGATTGGGAATGGATTTTTGATTGGGGACACTGTGATGAATGGCGCAGAGTGTCGCACGCCTCCTTTACGGTGGCTGGTGGACAGACTCATCTGGGAGAACCAGTGGCCCCTCCCTCATGACAAGCTAATCACCCTTCATGAACTCCTACAGGAGCAGTTGGATCAGGGGCATTTGGAACCATCTACCAGTCCCTGGAACACTCCTGTCTTTTGTATCAAAAAGAAGTCTGGGAAATGGAGGTTGCTACAAGACCTCCGAATGATCAATGCCGTGATGGAAGGCATGGGAACATTGCAGGCTGGTATGCCATCGCCTACCATGCTTCCTGTGGACTGGCCGGTCCTCATTGTGGATCTGAAGGATTGTTTTTTTTCGATCCCTCTGCATCCCGATGACAGACCAAAATTTGCCTTCACGGTACCAACAATAAACGATGCAGAGCCCGCACAGTGGTATCAATGGAGAGTTCTTACTCAAGGAATGCAGAATTCGCCAATGTTGTGCCAATGGTATGAAGCCTGTGCCTTGTCTGGAGTTCTCAAGCAGTTTCCTGATTCTCACGTCTATCATTATATGGACGACATTTTGGTGGCTGTGCCCACCCAGGATGAGCTGCTGAGGATACAGCCTCAGTTGTTGAATGCCCTGCATTCACATGGACTGCAGATAGCTCCAGAAAAGGTACAACAACAACCTCCCTGGAAATATTTGGGGGTCAAAATTCTGGAACGGACAATCCGTCACCAGGAGGTGCAATTTGTGCAATCGGTGAAGACACTGAATGATGCTCAGAAGCTGGTAGGTGTTATCACTTGGTTATGTCCTTACTTGGGACTGACCACAGCACAACTGTCTCCCTTGTTTGAATTGTTGAAAGGGGACACTGATTTAAAGTCACCTCGTGAATTAACCCCTGAGGCACGAAAAGTGCTGGAGGAGGTTCAGCAAGCTGTTTCGGCTTGCCAAGTGTACCGCATTGAACCTTCCGTTGATGTCACTGTGTTCATTACCACTCCTGATTTACATCCTACAGGTATCATCGGCCAATGGAATGATGATTGGACTGATCCTCTGCACGTCTTGGAATGGGTCTTCCTGCCTCATCAGCCGCATAAGACGGCGACGGCGCTGTTTGAATTGATTGTGCGCTTGATAATCAAGTGCCGGCAGCGCTGTTTGCAATTGATGGGTGCAGATCCCTCAAAGATCATACTCCCGGTTCAGAGGGAGGAATTTGATTGGAGCTATGCAAACAATGTTTCGCTGCAAAGTGCTCTCGAGGGTTTTTCAGGGCAGATCACTTACCATCTGCCTAGCCACAAGCTACTGCAAGTGGCCAAAAATACTCAATTTTCTCTACGACTCAAAAATAGCCAAGAGCCAGTGCGAGGACCCACCATCTTCACTGATGGTTCAGGCAAAGCCATTGTTACCTGGCAGGATGGATCTGAGTGGCAGGTTTTGGAAGGCCATGAGGATGGGTCAGCCCAACTGGTTGAACTAAAGGCTGCTGTCATGGCATTTGAGACATTTTCCCAGGAACCTTTCAATTTGATCACGGACTCCGCCTATGTTGCCGACATTGCACAACGATTGGGTTGTTCAGTGTTGAAGGAGGTCAGTAACCCTGCCTTGTTTAATTTACTGAAGGCCCTGTGGTGTGCAATTCAGGCCAGAGTTCATCCATACTACGTTCTGCATGCACGGAGTCACACTAATTTGCCAGGATTTGTAGCGGAAGGTAACACAAGGGCTGACAAGTTGGCTAACCCAGCGTGGGTAGCCCCTCAGCCTGACGTGCTCGCGCAGGCCAAAGCATCGCATGGGTTTTTCCACCAAAACGCGCATACGCTGCAGAAGCAGTTCCAACTGACGGCCACTGAGGCTCCTGCAATTGTCGAGTCGTGTGACGACTGTCACGCCCTTGGTGCGCCATTGCCGGCAGGGGTTAACCCCAGGGGCCTTAAAGCCTTGGAGCTTTGGCAGACCAATGTTACCCAGGTCGCCAAGTTTGGCCAGCTCAAGTATGTGCATGTCACGGTGGACACGTTCTCCTCTGCAATGTGGGCTTCTGCTCACACAGGAGAGAAAGCCTGTGATGTCATTGCCCACTGGAGGCAGGCCTTTGCTGTTCTTGGCATACCTTCTGCTGTGAAGACCGACAATGGTCCTGCTTATGCCTCGCAGCAGGTACGGCAGTTCCTACAGTCATGGGATGTGTCACATAACTTTGGCATCCCTCATTCTCCAACGCGACAGGTGATTGTAGAATGCAATCATGATACACTCAAACGTGTTCTTCAGAAGCAGAAACGGGGAATGCAGGGTGAGACCCCACACAGTTGGTTGGCAAAGGCTTTGTACACCATCAATCACCTTACGGTGCCACAGAACTCAAATAATCCTGTCATTTTGAACCATCATCTCTTGTTGCAGGCTTCGGACGGTGAGCAACAGCCTCGAGCGAAGGTACGGGTCCGACATTTAGCCACCAAGCAATGGGAAGGACCCTATGACCTAATCGCTATGGGGCGAGGGTATGCGTGTGTGTCCACAGACACTGGGACACGCTGGCTACCTTCAAAGTGTGTCCGTCCTGACCTGTGACCACAGAGGCAGAATTCAGCAGACAGGCAAGGTGGAAGCCGTGATCAACTTGAAAATCACCAAGTGGATGAATCCTCGAGTGATCACTCTGATGATTCCTCCACAGACAGTGATTGAATTTGTATATATTCCCTTTGTAAATTTGTTCATTTTTCTTTTTCTGTTTTTTCTTTTTTTAAAGTTAAAAGGGTGAGATGTCAGCCTGGTTTTTCTGAGCTTTCTTATTAGCCTTCTTGAAATTCATAATGGAGTCAGATCTTTTCGTTACTGTACAATATTAGGAGCAGTTTTCTACCTTTCCCATAGATGTAACATAAACAAACCCTTTGTTTCTCATTCTTTGTCCTTTGTTTGCATATTTCTAACCTGAAAAACAACTGTAACTGACAGTGGGTCTGGCCACTGAGGATGAGGGGTGGAAACCCAAAAAGCCAGTCTTCTGCCAGATCCACAAATGTATAAAAAGTAAAGAATAAACAAAGGGGTCTCTTCTCTCCGCTCTCTCAGTTGTGAGCTGGATCACAAGGACCTCTGCCTTGCGAAAATCTCTTGTTTGTATGTGGCCGCTTTGTGTGTCTCGGTGACAGGTGGGGTGTGGCCAAGGTGGAGAGTTTCTCCAGGGTGCCACCTCCACGCGGCAAATGTCACGGAGCTCAACTCCACCCACCAGCGGCTCACTGGTGGCAAAACCCCTACACGCAGCGATTCAAACTCAGCTGCTGTGTTTCTGCAGACGGGCAGACATCCAAAATCATATCAGGTTTTACAAATGCACCCAGAAATTGAAAGCCATTGAGAACTTGACATACTCCATCAAAGGCAGGGAAAGAAATATAAGACCCATACAGTACCGTGAGCCAGCAGATGCCAGCTGTCAGCGCGTCATCGTCACCTAGGTGCGGGACTGTTAAACCACAATAATCACAACGAGCGTCAGGCACACCGAGTGGAGCACTCTTCAGCAGCGAAACAACTACGTTGCACCACTTTTTTCCAGTTTCATACAAAAAAATCAACTTCTTCATAACAGCAATTCAAACAAAAGCCGAGAGAGCCTTTGTGGATGGTGAGGGACGATGAAGCTGCACAAGAAGAACAAGACATGTCAATCACTGATCATGACATCATCTGCATCACTGCTTTGGAGGGCATTCCTATCCAGACAGCAAAAGCATTTGATTTTTCATGTCAAGCATAATCATGGTTGTTATCTAAGGACTTTTTAAAGCAGGTTTTCCGGCAATTCAGTGAAGCAGCTTCAGAATTCCAACAAGACCCAATGTCTTCTTTCTCTCGACTTTTTCCTCAGAGGAAAGGTGTTGCAGAGAAATTGCGTGGTGCCCAGCAGTCCCCAGTTTCTGTTCCTCAGGAAAAGGAAACAAAACAGGATGAGGTGCAGCCTCAAAAACAGGTAGATCCTGGAAAAGATGAAGCAGCAGTTAAGCTGCAAATACAGCAATCAATTCCAGTGTCGGACAAGACACAGATTCCTGGTGGACGGGTATTTCATGCAACAGATTGGACTGAAATAAGAAATCATGCATTGAAAGGGGAGACGCTTCCGATGGGTTCAAGAAGTGTGGCAATGCCAGTGACTCATGATGCACAGGATGCAAACCCAAGATGGGAGCAATTGGATCATGAAGTCGTCAAAGATCTGATGAAAGCCATTTGTGATAATGGATTGGGGTCTCCATACTTCAAACAACTTTTAAAAGGGACATTTAATATATATGATTTAACACCATTTGACCTCAAATCCCTTGCTTCAATGATCCTCATCGACTCGCAGTTCATCATCTGGGAAGCAAAATGGAGAAGAGCTCTTAATGAGCTCAGGGACAAATATCAGGGAGGAGTGAATGCAGGCCTCACCATTGCACAACTGGCCAGTGATCCACCACTTGACAATCCAGCTCGTCAAGCCAGACTTTTTCCTTGAGAAGTGTTGACAGACATCAAGAATGCAGCCAGAAAGGCAATGGTGCAAATTCCACTGACAGGAGTTACAGAAAGTAGTTACACAGACATAAAGCAAGGTCCTTCAGAATCTTTCACCTCATTCATGGATCGTCTCACAGAAGCAGTAGAGAGGCAAGTCAGTGATGAGGGGGTGAAACCACATTTGATTTGGTATCTTGCATTTGCGAATGCCCATCCAGAATGCAAACATATCAACAGTGTGATGCCTGGCCAACTCTCTATGGCAGAAATGACAGAGGCATGCAGGAAGGTGGGGACACCACAGCACATTGCAACTGTTCTGGGAGATCAGGTGGAAAAGGCTGTCAAAGATGCATTAGCGAATTTTCAACAAAGACAAAGCTACAAGTGTGGCAAACAAGGGCACTTCAAGAAGGACTGTCCAGAACTTGCAGAGATCGCAAGCTCACCAGATGCTTGTCCAAGGTGAGGTATTCATGCTTGCTGTGCATGAGAACATTGTTGTAACACAGAAAACGTAAGTACTTTGTTTCTCACATCAGGGCACATTCATCTCTCCTAGGATTTTTAGTAGAAGGTAATGCACATGCAGACAAATTGACCATGCCAATTTCAAGGACTTTACCAAACATTTTTGAACAGGCAAAATTGAGTCACGCATTCTTCCATCAGAATGCTCAAGCACTAATGGAAACTTTTCACATTTCCAAAAGTCAGGCAAAGGAAATCATTAGTGCTTGCCCAGATTGTCAGCTTGTACAGCCTCCTGCTTCCATGGGAGCAGTCAATCCAAGAGGATTGCACAGTTTGCAGTTATGGCAAACTGATGTCACAAAATATCTATCCTTTGCGAAACTCAAAAATGTTCATGTTTCAGTTGACACATTTTCAGGTGCAGTCTTCGCATCATTGCACACAGGTGAGACAGCACGACATGCTTGTCGACATTTCTTGCAAGCATTTGCATCATTGGGCATGCCACAAGAAATCAAAACAGATAATGGACCAACATATATAGGGAAAGTGATTGACAAATTCCTGAAGAGGTGGGGTGTCCATCATACCTTTGGTATCCCACACTCTCCAACAGGTCAAGCAATCATTGAAAGGACACATCACACATTGAAATCCCTTTTGGACAGACAAAAAAGAGGAGAAGCAGATGCAACACCGTACATGCTCTTGAATAAAGCTTTGTATGTGTTGAATTTTCTAAATGGTTCTTTTGCAGAGCCAAATCCACCAACTGTCAGGCATTTTTCAAACAGCAGAAGAGCAAAGCTGAAGGAAAGTCCTTTGGTTTTGGTCAGAAACCCAGAAACAGAAGAGATGGAAGGGCCATTCAAGTTAATAACTTGGGGCAAGGGATTTGCTTGTGTCTCCACAGCGGTTGGACCGAAGTGGCTGGCGGCAAGGCATGTGAAACCATACTGAGTCCAAGATGCAAGCAGACACGGACCCCAAGACCGGAGGAAGAGACGTGGGCATGCAGACGTGAGCCAGCGTCAAGACAGCAGACATCCCTTCATTCTACGTGCAAAAGAGACTCTGGGAATTGAATTTTTTGGAGGGTTTGGGTTTTCTTTGGAGCTTGGGTGGTGTTGCATTTTTAGGGATTCCCATGGGGAAAAAGGCCATTGAACATGAAAGGTCTATACTTGTGCCTCATTCTCTCCTTGGTTGCCTTGAGCAATGCGGCAGTTTTGCCTGTGGCCCAACCAAAAGAGAAGTTTGGGAAACTCTAGCCAATGCATCAGGTTTGGATACCATCTGCTTGACACACTCAAAGCCAAGGAAACCCTTCTCAACATGTTTAGTGGGGTTGCCAGTGAGCAAATTGCTGATTCCAGAGAACACCCCTCCAGTGATTTCAAAGTCCATTGAAAATCCAGTGGAGCAATGGGATGTTTGGACGAAGTTCCTTCCTGTGGCTCCTTTTGGATCTCAGAAACTAGAAATCCTTGGACCGGTCCAAATGCAATTTTGTGGGAAATTTGGCCTTTCTGGAGAGGCACAAAACAAAACAATAGACATCACTCCAAACCTCAATTTTTACAGAAATTCATCATCTTGGTGTAATTACACTAAGATGCTGGACAAGCCATCCAACCATGTTCCAGCACAATTGCTGAGAGGAATCTTTTTCATCTCTGGGGAGAGAATTTGGCCCACAATCCCCGCAAATGTCAAAGGTGGTCCATGCAGCATTGGAATGCTTTCATTGCTAACACCCAACATGACATTGCTGAGAACAAAAATATAGAGGGAAAAGATCTATCAAAATACATGATCCAAATTTTGATGATAATGTTCCTATGTGGGACAAGGCTCAGAGAATTACGGTTGCAATTTTTTCACCACAGGCAGCATCAGGAGTAGCCTTGGCACAATTGGATTGGGTGGGTTGTTGGCTGAGCAAACATGCCCGAGCCACCTCTCTTGCACTGAGTGACATGTTATTAGACGTTGACAGTGTAAGACGAGCAAGTCTCCAAAACAGAGCAGCGATAGATTATCTATTGCTGACACATGGGCATGGGTATGAGGAATTTGAGAGAATGTGCTGCATGAATTTGTCAGATCATTCCAAATCCATTCATGAGAACATCAAGCAATTGCAGGAGAATGTGAACAAATTTGGAGAGGTAACTGGGTCATGGATGGATGGTGCGGTCAATTTGTTTGACCTTTCACCATTGTGGAAGGGATTTTTAAAAACATTTATATACATTTTAGTAGGGCTTGTAATTCTTCTCATGATCTTGCCGTGTTTGCTTTGATGCATACAACAGGCCATGGACAGGGTTGCCAAAGAGGTATTTTTGGTTCAAACAGGAGAGGGAGATGTTGCAGTCCAGGGCATTCCTTTGGCTGCCCTGGAGGGTCAGAGACCTGGACAGGGGGGTCTGGGACCCTGGCCCAGAGCCCAGAGGGACATTGGCTTTGATCTCAGTCCATGGGAAAGGCTTCCTGCACTGCGGGAAGGATTGCAAGCCACAAGAGTGTGGAAGATAGTAGTTTAGCTTATCACAGGGTGAGAAAACAGTAGGTTTGGGTTTTTAGTATGGAAGTGAAGGGGAGCAAGATGGAGGATTTGGGGCGTTGTCTCCTGCTTCTTCTTTCTTCTTCCCTCACTCCATTTTCTGCAGTGACAGTGGCACAAAGTAGTTTCAAGAGATTGGGTCAAAGTAGGGATGACCTTTATAGTATAAATGATAAGGTATTGGGAAATAATGATAAATAAAGAACACATAAGAATTAGTATAAAAGATGGCCCCAGCCCAGGCCGGGGGGGAGTCAACAGATGCCCGAGCAGCTGCACAGACCTTTATTGGGCACTGAGAAAAATGTAAGATAAGAAACAATAAACAAAGTGCGCAACCTAGAAAAATCAGAACCTGAAGACTCCGTCCCTTTTTTACCTTTGGCTCAGAGCTTTGCAGAAGGCAAAAAGACTCTAAAACCATCTGAATCTCGGAACTAAAAACTGAGACCACCACTCTTTGTCCTATTGTGACAGGCCCCACTAAAACCTTTGTCCACCATTGCATTTCCAATCAGCCGGGTTTCCATGGCAATTCCATGACTGGAGACCCAGGTGTGGTGTCCCAGTGAGAGTTGCTATGGAAGAATGGGACATCACACAATGATCAATATGATCGCAGTGAGCTGTTTACTTCAACATAACACTCTCTTTTATGTAGTTTTTAGCCTTAATCATGCATTTCATGCTACTTTACAATTGATTGCACCCTAAAAGCACATGTTAGCCCTTTAACCCCTATTGGTTGATTGCTCTTGCATGCACAGCAGATTACACAGTCCTGTTTTCTGGCTCTCATGCAGTTCTCACATCCTGGAGTTGTTTACCATCTTTTGTTCTTCTTCGTATGTTACCTCTGCATCTTGTTCTGCTTCTTACATGACTTCTGCACCCTTGAAATGGTTACAGGCCTATTCTTCCAGATAAACTGGATTGTTCACATGTCCCCATTTTGGGAGGAACTCATCCTCCACACATGCCCCTTATCTTTTTTGAGCAATCCAGACTTGTTTTACAGCATTTTTGGCCAGCTTACACCACACATTTTAGTACACATGGTAACACCACAAGAATAATTACAAATACAATCATGACTATGATTCCCATTTTTACTAATTCAAGTAGCCAGCCAGTGATATCTAACTTTGCTAGCCATGAGGTAAATGGAGATGTATTAACTGTTAGCCTTTTCATTGAGTCGTTGAAAACTGATATAATCATGAAAAAAGACCCTCTGATTAATTGAAGTTAGAAAGTGGTATGTTTATTCACCAGTGGGCAGCACAGGAGTCATCTCCGAAAGGCGTGGCCGCCCCGAACAAGGCTCTTTGCTCTCTATCTATTTTCCAAGATCTTGCATACAATATATATGCATCACCCCAGCACCTCCCATCCCCACTCTCTATTAAAATGAGGCTATCAGTCCTTCACGGGTGTGCAGATCTTCTCTTGAATTGGGTCGGTGGTCTCGAACTGGGTCAGTGGTCTCAAAGGATGAAGTCAGGAGAGTCTTCATCAGGTCTCCGTGACCCTCTGGCATGATCCAAGGTCCCCTACTTTGTGATTGATTGATTGATACCAAGTCCAGGTGCTGGCCATTGTTCTTACTGGTTTCAATCTGTTCTTATGATGGTTCACTTACTCCACTTTTTCTCTAAACAAGCTCATAATATAACAGTTAGCTCTAGCTTGGGCATCTAATCATCATTAACCTACCATTTACTAATCTAACTTACATCTTGATCAATATAAAGTGCTTCTAAACCTTAGCTAAAATCTTAACTCTTTAAAATCATGTTCTATTTCTCCATTCCTTCTTCAAAGTCAGTAAATTCTTTTACTAGTATGTAAATTCCTCTTCATCTAGCAAAACCGTGAGGTAGGGTGTGGCTGTGCCTTTCTACACCGGACAGACGCAGGCCCCTGGCTGTCTCAGATCTGCACAGTGGCCAAAGCTTTTTCAGTCTGAGTATGCAAACAGGTTATCTTTACCTGCTGGTCTCGGCTTCTGAGCAGCAGCTGGTCCAAATAGTGTTGTGACAACAGCGGTAAAAAAAAGGATGGCTCTTGGCTAAGCAGGTTTAAAGATGGTTTATTCAAGCCAAGCTGCGGGAGATCCGCAGCTCATCCAGACTGCCGGCCAGAGAGAGTTTGAATTTCCCTCTCTGATCTTATAAGCGGGGGAGGGTTCAGGGGAGGTTACAACAGGATAACAAATCAGGGAATTCAGGGGGCAACAGGGGGTGTCCACTTCTAAGCCTCTGACCACTGACACAAAGGGAAAAGGAATTTCCCTGGGGCTGACCTATCACTCAACACCCTCCCTGGGAATTTCCCAATCCAGGAAGGGGTTCTGAAGCGATAGACAGGATGCCCCAGAGCTGGGGGGCAGAGGGGATGGACAAGGATAGGTGGGGGGTGGGATGATTGACATACAACACCTTGTTGTACAGAAAACTCAAAAGGGGATGAACTGTTACAGAACTGGGGGCACAGTGAACTGAACCATAACATAAAACTTCTTATAAAAACTTTATATACAACAATTCTTGCACTTCCACATCTCCCCCTTTTTTTGTTTAATAATACGAGGAGGCCTGGAACGGGGGAGGACGATACTCGGAGTCCGGGTGTCTCTCGGTGAGCCACTCTAGCTGAGTGGGCTACTCCATCTGAGGTTCTTCTTCGTCTGGGTGTCTGCTGTCTTCTGGGTCTTCCTCCAGTTCCACTTCTTCTTCCCATCCAGGCACGGATAATACAGCGACTTGGTTCACGGAGGGGGCATGTGTGGTACTAGAAATTAATTTACTTAACATTCCTTTGATGATGCAAATTGCAATTAAAATGAACACAAACAAAACTAACAGAACTGATTTCAAAATTGAACCTACCCAGCCCGAAATTCCCCAGTTCCCAAACATTTCACTCAGCCAGTCACCAGTCTCTCTTTTGATGTCATCTACTATGTCCCGGATGCTCTGGATAGCTTTGTGGACATCTTCAGCCTTCTTTGACAGATTGAAACAGCACAACCCCTCGAACTCCTCACATCGATGTCCATGGAGGAGGAGGAGGTAGTCAATTGCTGCTCTGTTTTGCAGTGTTGCCTGCCTTGTTACCACTCCTTCGTCTGATAGGAGGCCGGCCAGCGCGTTGGAAGTTAAATTTTTGAGTCACAGTTGGCATCGAGAGAGGTCAAATCTCTTTTTTGTACTTTTACTCTGGTAGAATTTTTTTGCTGCCAATTCATGAGAGTGGTCTTGTTGGGGGAAAACATGCCCAATGGGCCAAAAGTACATTGTCCTCCCACAAGGTGAGGGGGGATGCCTGCCCATGCTCTATCCCCACAAATCAAAAACACACCTTTAGGAAGGGCTAGGGGTTTCTTATCAGTAGTTGAGGCCATCTCCACATGGGCGATCTGGCCGCACCATATTTTGGCTGTGTAGACGTCCTTGGTCTGATAGACAAATTGATAGGACCTCTCCTGACCCTGAGGGGGGGGGGGGGGTAAATATAAAATGAACACAAAAAGAAGCACATGAGGAACCCAAAATTTCCAACTCATTTAGAGGAAAACTTAAGGCTGAAAGGGTGGAAATATATTTTTCCATAACAGAAACGGATTTCTAAGGGGGAATGTAATTTCAACATCGAGAAAGGAATCGGGGGGGGATAGCTGGGATACAGATTGACCCTTAGAGGCACCCTCTCTATTGGCCTGCTCTGTGATCTCCAAGAGCCTGGCAGGTAACTCCTTGAGCCCATATGGGATCCCCACAAGGCAGGTCATGAGTGGGTTGTCTGCCGACGTGGCTGAGAGGCAAATGTGGTCCTGCCCCATTGCCCTGGCAAGAGTTGCCCAAATGTTGGCTTTGGGCTGGGGCACCAACCATCCGGAGACAGGCGCAGCGAGACTGGCGAGCAGGAGGATACCGAGGAGCAGGTGGAGTTTCCTCGGCACTGGGGACTGGCACTGGACGTAACTAAAATGACTGAAACAAACAATTATTGTTCGAACAGAGGGTTATTTAGGAAAAGGAGCCCATCCCGGGAAAGATTTTCTCCCCCAAAATGCTGCCTGTGTCACTTGAGGTATATTTTTCTTCTCCCCCGAGACCTTCGGGACATAGGGCCTCACCCATTTGGATGGTAACCATCTCGGCCCCGTGGGGGTGGACACGCAAGGGTACCCATGACCCCACGTGACCAAATCATGAGGTCCCTCTGTCCTTCCAGTCTCAGGGTCCCGGACCATGACTGGCGGCCTCTCTTTGGTGTTTAGCTGAGGGTTTGCCCCAAAATGACGAACGATCGGAGGGTTTAAAAACTCAAAGGTAATGTTTAAAAAATTCAGTGTGAATACAGCCCTGGCCAATCGGGTCTGTGGTGTTTCTGTTTTCAACAACGGTTGTTGTTGGTTGAGGACCCTTTTGATTTCTCTGTGGGTCCTCTCCACCACGGTTTGGCCTGTCGGGAAATGAGGGATGCTGGTTTTATGTCCCACCCTCCATTGTTGCAGGAAGCTGCTGAACTCCTTGGAGCAGTATGCTGTGCCATTATAAGTTTTTAATTCGTTTGGGATGCCCATGAAGGAGAAAGCCTGGATGAGGTGTTTAATTGCATCCGAGGATTTCTCCCCTGCGTGGGCAGAAGCTAAAGCTGCACCGGAGAAAGTGTCCACCGACACGTGCACATATTTAGATTGGCTGAATTGGGGGATATGTGTCACGTCAGTCTGCCACAGCTCACAGTTGTTCAGACCTCTGGGGTTCACTCCCACACTTAAGGTGGGGAGTGCATGCTGACTGCAGGAGGGACACGTGGCCACAATTGCCTTAACCTGTTCCCGGGTGATGTGAAACCGGCGAACAAGGCCAGGCGCATTCTGATGGTGAAGCTGATGGCTGAGCTTTGCCTGCTCAAAATGCTCGGCAATGGGGCCATTGCAGCAGGGGCAGCGAGAGCATCAGCCCTTCTGTTCCCCTCAGCTATGAAACCCGGCAAATCTGTGTGTGATCTTGTACGCATCACAAAGAATGGCTGCTCTCTGTGGGAGACAAGCTTGACAAGCTTAGAGAGCGGCTCAAACAGTGCGGTGTTAGACGCTTCCTGCAGTATGGCCTGATCTGCCCTCGATACCACCCCTGCCACATAAGCGGAGTCCGTTACTAAATTGAAGGGTTCGGGGAACCCTTCGAAAGCCCTGACCACAGCGGCCAACTCAACAACCTGAGGTGATCCCTCCACCTCGCCAACATCTGCCTCCCACTGCTGAGTCTGAGGGTCCTTCCAAGTCATGACTGACTTGTGGGACCTTCCAGACGCATCAGTGAAAATTGTCAAGGCCTCTAAAGGCTTCCTGCTCTGAACACCTTTCAAACTTAATGTAAATTTGGCATCCTGATTAAAAATTTTGTGGGCTGGCTGAATTGAGATTTGTCTGGTGAAGGAATCCAGAGCAAACTGCAGTGCTTCATTCTCCTGAAGCAGGTGTTCTAACACTGCCTTTGCAATTTGGCCCGATCTTAATCCAATTGGAATGTGAATGCATTTGAAATCACATCCGACAATTTCCCTGATCCGGACTCTGGCTTTTCGGATCAGTTCAGCCACCAGTTCCTGTGGACGTGTCATTCTCTTGGACCTTTGATGGCTAAGAAAGACCCATTCTATGATTAGAAGCGGGTCTTCTCTGCCCTGGTCCTTTTTGATGTTATTTCTCCATTGGAAAATGACCCCATAGAGGTGTGGCAATTTCCCCATTACCATGAATTTGAAAGGCAGGTCCAGATCACACCACTCGCCTGCCGAGTGGACATCAGATGCTGTACCTTTTCCAGTGCCTCCTTTGCTTCCGGGGTGAGTTCCCTGGGAGAACTCAGCTCCTCTCCCCCTTTCAATAAATTTAAAAGAGGGGCCAGGTCCTGGGTGGTCAGACCTAGCCAGGGTCTCACCCAATTCAACGCCCCACACTGTTGATGGACATCTGCGAGGGTCTCGATCTTCGCCTTAATTTTCAATTTTTGCGGCACAATGGTCCGCTTGCCAATTTCCAGCCCAAGGTACCTCCAAGGTGGCATCCTTTGAACCTTGTCCTCCTGCAGCTCGAACCCTGCAACAACCAAGGCATTGATTGTCAGGTCAAGCGCGTGACAAGACATCATCGGTGGGGGCACACACAAGCACATCATCCATATAATGATGGATGACTGCTTTCTTTGCGGGGGGACAGCAAAGAAGCCACATACCACTGGCAGATGATAGGTGACACCTTCAACCCTTGGGGTAAAACCTTCCAATGGTAGCGTTTCCTTGGGGCCTCACGGTTAACAGTGGGAACCGAGAATGCAAAACGCGGTGCATTGTCAGGGTGTAGGGGAATATGGAAGAAGCAATCTTTTATATCTATAACTGCCAATTTCCAATTTTGTGGGAGCATGGTGGGGATAGGCATGACAGGTTGGAGAGAGCCCATGTCTTCTATCACGTTGTTAATTTGTCTGAGGTCCTGGAGGAGCCTCCACTTGTCCTTCCCCGGCTTCTGGATGATGAAAACAAGGGCTGGTGGTCTCTACAATTTGGCCCTTGGTCAACTGCTCCTCCACGAGCTCTTCAAGCACCTTCAATCTCTGTTTTAAACGCGGCCACTGTTCTACCCACACTGGTGAATCTGTTTTCCAATTTAGCCTGCGCACTCCTCAGTGACCGTTGCCCAAAAATCCTGTGGGGGGTCTGGGATGTCAATTGTGACCCCCCATTGGGCCATCAGGTCTCTCCCCAACAGCGGTTCCCTATAATCCAAAACAAAAGGGTGTAAACTGGCCAATTGCCTTCTTGGCCCCTTAATTAGAACCACACTCTTTGATTGCTTAGCCAATTGCATCCCCCCTATTCCTTGCACGTGTCTGGCCACATTTTCCAAGGCCCAATGTGACGGCCAATGCTTGGCAGTCACGATCGTCACGTCTGCCCCAGTGCCTAGGAGGCCAGTGATGTTAATGGCCTCCCCACCCACACTCCACTCACACGCCACCTGGGGCTTTGTCTCTGTGATGTTGTATACTGGACAAGCTGTTGGTATTCTGTCTTTCAGGCGCTCCCAGGCGGGTATGATTTGGGCAACTATTTGTCCTTTTGGTAAGAATGTTGGTGGGTGGGTGCATCGTAGCCAGAGAACAAATCTCCTGGGACTGTTGTCAAGTGTTCCCGGGAGGATTTCTATCACTTGCGGGGTGTGTTTGCAATCCCCCACGACAATGAGCTTACCTTCGACCCTTGGCCAGGTGCCCTGCTCACCGTTGTCAACTGACACCAATTTCCAGTCGTCGTCATTCAGGTGCAAACCCTCTGTGAGCCGTAATCTATAAGGTGTATAGTTAGAATCCATTGTCAAAATTGGTTTAGCAATGTCATGGTTCGTGCGTGTCATTTCCGGTAAATTCTTATTTCTGTTACCCCTAATGGGGTAAGGCAGCTTTTCCGTCTTTTTCCCTTGGCTCCCTCCCCCTTCCCCTTCTGCCTCGTCCACCCCATTTTTGTCATGACACAGGGTGGGCCTGTGTTCCCCCTCTAGTTTTTTTGTGAGGGTTTAAATCCTCTCCCTTTTTCCCCTTCTCCCCCCCGCCCCCTTTTTGTTTTTAAATTCTTCAAATTCTTTCTTAAGGGGGCATTGGGAGGACCAGTGCCCCAATTTCCCGCACAAAAAACATTTCTGGGAGCCTTGAACCGAAGGCTTCTTCCTGGTGTTCGATGTTTCTCGGGAGCCTTCAGCATGGTGTAATTTGGGCCACTGTCCTGTGGAGTTGCTCATAAACAGGACCTTTACCTGACATACCCGGAGCATGTCCTGTAAGGTGGGTGCAGGGTCCAGGAGGAGACTTAAGATTGTAGCACGACACAAATCATTTGAATTTCAAAATGCAATCTCCCCTAAAATGCACTCTCGTGCCCCTTCACTTTTAACTTGGACCTCGATGGCCCTGGAGAGCCTCTCCACAAAATCGGTAAAAGATTCACTTTGGTCCTGTCTTATCTTTGAATATTGTACCACTGTACCATGAAGCTGCATTTTAAAAAATGCAGTTAAGGCTGCTTCTTTTACCACATGGAGGCACTTCTGGGGTATGGCAACTTGATCAGTTGCTTCCATCCACTGCCCTTTACCCGCGAAATGTTCAAAAGTGAGGGGATTCCTGTGACCATCCAGCCTAGTCTCTATGTTGTCCAGGAGACCTGGCAGGGCATCCCTGAGCAGCTGCTTCCATGCTCCCTCCCAAAGCCTATACTCTGTGGAGTTAAGCCAGCAGGAAAACAGCTGCTTTAAATCAGCAGGGAGTGTTTCAGCCCCTGAGAGATCTGCCTTCAAAAGACCCCGGCAGTAAGGACTGTCTCGTTCATATCCCTTATGGGCTTTGCACCGATCTCTGATGGTGGCCTGTGGGAACGGGTGGTAAATGGCTCTGGTGTTGTGGCCTCCGCGGTAATTTCGGTAGGTGACAGGGGCTAGGGTAGGGATGGGGGGAAGGGTGGCAGCCCCATTGATTCTGGCTTCAGCTCATTAACTTCCGTGTTTGGACCGTGGGAACCGGAAGGAGCAGCATGGGAATCGGGACCCCATGACGCTTGCCTTCCGGGGGGCGGCGGTTTGGTTGGGAGATGATGTCATGCAGGAGTAGGGATGATTTAGGGAGCCCGGGGAAGCAAGCGGGGCGGAACGGGGCCACGACGAAGCGGCACCGGGCTGCAGCCCTGCGGGGGGGCTGATGGTGCCAGCCTGCTCTGCACCCGGGGAAGCGAGCGAGGCGGGGTGTGGCCGCAGCAAAGGGGTCCCGGGCGGCGCCGCTGCGGACGGGCCAGTGTGGCCCCGGGGGACGCCGGCGATGCGAGGAAAGCGTTGTCACCGAGATTGGGTGGGGCGAGCGGCACGGAGCGGGGAGCCGGGGCTGCAGACACCACACAAGCACGGCGGCTCCTGCGGCTGGCGGGGCACGGCACCACTGCGGCGTCACGGGGAGAAGGGGGAGTGAGCGGCGCGAAGGGGGGTGGCAGGGCGGCACGGTGCCGCAGGGATGCCGTGTCACCGGGATAGGGGGGAAAGACGGGCGGGGAGGGGTTAAGGGCGGGATCAAAGGAACCGCGGGAAGGACTGGGAGATGGAGATGGCCTCGCCACGCAGCCGCCGCCAACTTGTGGCAGGGGAAAGCGGGACCCATGTTGCAATTCCGTTTCCCCATTAACTGAAAACCGAACTTGGGGTTTTTGAACTGGGAAACGCGGGGACGGGGAAGGCTCTCGGGCAGTCTGGCCAGGGCTGCCCAAGAGATCCCGCACAACCTGGTGCGAGCCATGCGAACCGCGCGGACTGTGCCGGCTGCGCGGGCTGGGGGATCGGAGAATTCTGGAGAAGCCTGAGCTAGCAGGCTGATCTCCTGCCGCTTCCTTCAGAATACTTTTCCAGGCATAAGAGGATCGGGGCGGAAGGGCAGGGGAACCGGGGGGGGCCTTTTGCACCCTGGCGGTTTTTGCATTCCCTTCTGAGACTTTATTGCCGAACACAGCTGCGCTGCTAAATTAAAATATTTCAGAGCGTCTCTGTCTCCCAACCCAGCCAATTGGCTCATTTTCCTTCTTACAGCGCCCCAAAATTTGGCTCTGCCGATCTGGTCAGGGGACACCCGCGAAAAATACGAATAAAGCCAGCGAACGAAACATTTTAGTTCGCTTTTTGAAATTTTCAACTGAGCATTCTGTGAAACTGAAATAAATGTATAATACACACCCTTTTGAGCCACTGAGAGTTTTACACCCATCTCTCTTGATAGGTGTTGCTCCCAACTAACACCCAGGCAAACTGAAACCGAAAGTAAAACCCAACCATGTTTTTTGTCTCCCTAAAACCAAGCCATGGTCCTCTCCGCCTGCTCTGGGGAATCCACAAAAGCAAGCAGGTGGCTCCAAAAACCCGGAAAAATGCCACCGTGAGAATCCAATTCGCGCCAAACTAAGAGATTAAATAACAAAAGTAACTAAAGACGGTTCTCAGGAGGGTTTCCAACAGAGGGCTGGGGCAAACCCCAAGCCTCCGGGCTGCGCAGCCAAAATCCTTTATCAGGATCCCTGAGGAATATCCCCCCAAATTGGGTCTCCCTCCAGGGGAACCCCACCAGAGTAAGCACTGCTTATGGGCGATACTCACCCCCTCCGGGGAGCCTAGAAAGCCTGGAGCTGTCAGTCTGTCGCCCGAACAAGACACTGGGGGTTCTCCAGAGCTGCCTTCTTCTTCCTGTTGTGAATGAAATCAGACAGGAGACCAAGTTAACTCCTTTAATGCCTTTATTTCAGCTCTATTTGGAGGGAAGGCTCAGGGATGCCTACGCCACCACTGCTCCCAATGGGCACCGCTGAGGAGGAGGTCCTTGACGACTTTGCTGCACAGCCACAGAGTCAGGAGCCTTGCCTCACAGGAGTCCCCTAGGTCTCGTTTTAGGCTCCTCAGGTCCAGGGGGTGTCTCTCAGCGAGGGTCTCTTAGATCATGATCAGATTCTGGAAAATAGCTGGAAGGTGTTAGCAGATACTTGAGCTCTTTCCTCACCCGACACTGCCTTTCATTTTCCCGAAATTCATGCTGGCTTGTTGTTCTTAGGGGCTGTTGGTGTCCACCACACTTCCATCCTGCCTGATTTCCATGATGGGCGGTGTTGAGCCAGGAGCAGGCGAGGAGTGGGCAGGGCCTCCAGGTTGACAGGCAGGCAGGGAGGAGCTGAGGAAAAAGCGGGCGGCTTCGATGTCATGAGGGGCAGATGGGGAGCAGCAGGCGAGGCAGTGGTGGCTTAGGCTACTAGGGGAGCAACGGGGGCTTAACTTATGGTAAGGTAAGGGGTTCTGGGGCCTTGGGAACTGAGGGGCAACTGGGGAAGTACAACAATTGGTAAAGAACTGGGGTTCAGGGTACAGCAAACAGGTAACATTAATACATAGAACTGGTAACTTATACAGACAACAGATAATACAGATAACTGATAACTAACAATCAGGTAATTTAAACATTCAATAACTTTGTAAACATTGCACCTTAAGAATTTCATTCTTCTCAATTCCCCTGGGAGCGAGTTTCTGTAGAAATCACTCTCACCAGAGGTAGCACGACATCTAAGGACTGCTTCGGGCTCTTCGAAGCCCCAGTCCATGCCGTGCAGTCCACTCTGTCCAGGGGCCCCACGCTGGGCGCCGACACTGTCGCAGTGTCCCTCATGCCTATGGGGCGATGTCCACAGGCTAGCTCAGTTCTGCACTGCCACAGCGAGGATCGGGCGGGGTTACAGGCAGGGTGAGGAACCTCCTCCCGGTGGGTTCTGGGTTCCCCACACCGGCGAATGGACCTGATGGAGTTGCGACTGCGGCGACGGAAGAAGGGTCGACTCTCTTGAGCAGGGTGGAAGGTAGTTTATTAAGGGGAGTCCAGCAAGAAGCTCCACCTCAGACCACTGCTGCCCAGAGAGAGCCGAGATCAAAGCCTGACAGCCACTTATAAACGGGGAGGATCCAGGGGTGGTGACAAGGGGTCAGCCAACCAGGGAACACGGGGGTGGTAACAGAGGTGTCAACTTCTGAACCATTGACAAATCACAGGAGGGGAGGAGGGGAGTCCCCAGGCACCAGCCTATCACTCGACGCCTCTCCTGATCTTTCCAGAACCCAGGGAAGGGTCTCGAAGTGACAGACATGGCGACCAAGAGGAGAGGGGGGGATTGACAGGGACAGGTTCAGGGAATTAATGATTGGCATAAAATGTCTGGTTATATAACTAACTCATAGGGGGAAACCATTACAAAACACAGGGGGGTACCGTGGACTGAACCATTACAAAAATAACTTATAAATCTTACAAAAATCACTTAATAACTTAATAAAACAACCCTTGCACCACTACAAGTCTTCCTTGTCCTGACCTTTCTACCTTTTCACTGCATTCGTGACAAAGAACCCTTGGTAGAACTTATAGTTTCCTGTGTTGAATGGGTTCTCTAAGCAGGAAGTCTGCAGTTATATCTTATTTACAGCATTTTGGGGTTTTTTTGTTCCAAGCACAGCTACATAAAGCTGACAAGCAATGAGTTACTAAATCCAGGATAGCTTAGCTAAGATCCAGCTTCTGTTAACTGCGAACAAAGCTGACCTGTCTACTTCAGCTAAATCAGCAACTTATTAACTCCCCTAAAATCCCTAATTCTTCAGATTCAATTGAGTTATTAAAGAAAATATGGGTATTGATCTAGTATCGATACCCAACTGTGACAGACAAAAACTCTCTAACAGTTTAAAGTTAGAATGTGTATGTTTATTACGACACTGGGCAGCGTGCGGGATCACTCCCAAAAACACACTGCAGTTTACAGGTGATCACAGAGTCCTTTTATTTACAAAAGCATTGAATACCCCAAACACAAATGCATATTCACAACCCTTGTACATCCCATTCCCCACTTCGTACGGTAATTAGCTCAAAAGCCATTAAGCATGCGTAGTTTGTTCTTTGAAATGGGTCGGTGGTCCTTTCCATGGGGAGGGGTCCCCAAAATGAGGAAGTAAGGAAGTCTTCCTCGTTCTGACCTTTCTACCTTTTCAATGCAAATGTGATAAATGAACCCTTGGTAGGGCTCCTATTTCCTGTCTTTGTGACTGTTCAATGGGTTGCTGGGCAGGGGAGGCCTACAATTATCTTATGTTCCTAAAAGTTATTCATCAGTTTCTCTATTCTTCATTATAAACACAGCTAACCAAACACAAAGTTGACAAGTAATCAGTTATTCTAATACGGAAGAGTGATCCCAAACCCCGTTTCTCTTAGTTAATTATTAACTTTTAATTTCAGCAAAGCCTACCTATCTACTTTAATTAATTTCAGCAAAGCTTATCTCTAACTAAAATCTTAATCCCCCCTAAAAAATCTTTAATTCTCTAAAGTTTATGTCTCATAATGTCTCAGAACCTCAAGTGTTCACTAATCAGGTGGCCTTTGCTAAATTAATCTCCCAGTTCTTGAAAGTCCCCCCACCCAGTGCCTTCAAGGTGGTTTTACGCAGGCCGTTGCACCATTCAACTTTCCCGGCTGCTGGCGCATGATAAGGAATATGGTATACCCACTCAATGCCATGCTCTCTAGCCCAGGTGTTTATAAGGCTGTTTTTGAAATGGGTCCCGTTGTCGGACTCAGTTCTCTCAGGGGTGCCAGCCCTCCACAGGATTTGCTTTTCCAGGCCCAGTGTGGCGGGTTTGGCTTCTGTTCTCCTCTGGCGAGGTCAGGATGAAGAGTACTCGGGAAACGCCAAGCTCAAGCTTGGACTTGGAATGTTTATTTCAGCTTATCTATTTACAGCATTTACAGGCTCACGTACCCTGAGCTCCAATTAGCGTGCTAGGAAAACGAGGTCAAATGGAGGGCTTCTAATTCTTTCTAATGTTATTTAAGTGATAATCCCCCAATAACGAGATGACACCGAAGTTATTTACACATTTTACCCAATAATGATGACCTAGGGCCGCAATGAGGAACTTTCACCCAGCTACAGAAAACCACCTAAACCTGTGAAGAAGAAGAGCAAGGAGAAGGACAAAGACAACACCCAAACCTCTCCATCTTGACTCCTCTGTATTACTATACACTGAAATCTTAAATCCAATTTTCTAGCATTCCAAGAGCCCAGGATGGTGTTCTGGGTGGCAGCGAAGGGCACAGGGTCTCCAGCCATCAGTGGTGGCTTCCACCATGGTCAGCACACAGCGCCTGCCTTGGTGGGTTTGGGGAAGGGTGATTGTCCTGGTTTGAGAGACAGGAATCTGCCAGGGAGGGCCGCCGCCTCTCTAGGAATGGGGAATTCCAATCCCTTCCCTCCAAGTTATTGTAGTTTAGAGAATTAAAGGAGTTTTTTCAGGCAGAGCTATGGGGAAAGGAATAAGAGTTCTTTACTAGTAAATGTAACAGGACAGACAAACAACCACAACTACAGCAACAATAATAAACAGAACCAGGAACCTCAAGGGGATTTGTTTCACAAGCCCGGGGCAGTCTGATTCCTTGGGACCCCGAGAGCACCAAGCTGGAACACTGGGACACTCCGGGGCTGGTGGCTGTGAGACATTAATTTGAAGAATTAAGGATTTTTAGGAAAGTTAAGAGAATAAGTTGCTGAATTAGCTGAAGTAGACCGGTCAGCTTTGTTCGCAGTTAACAGAAGCTGGATCTTAGCTAAGCTATCCTGGATTTAGTAACTCACTGCTTGTCAGCTTTATGCAGCTGTGCTTGTAACAATAAAAACAAGATGTGGTAAATAAGATATAAGATAACTGCAGACTTCCTGCTTAGAGAATACATTCAATGCAGGAAACGATAAGTTCTACCAAGGATTCTTTGTCACGAATGCATTGAAAAGGTAGAAAGGTCAGGACGAGGAAGACTCATCTTACTTCTTCATTTTTGGTGACCCCTCCCCAGAATAGACCCCTGACTCATTTTAGGAAACGAACTACACATGCTTAATAGCCTTTTTTGTCAATTAGATACGAAGCAAGGAATGGGAGGTGACAGGGGTATGAATATGCATTTGTGTTTTGGGTATTCAACACCTTTGTAAATAAAAGGCTTTGTAATTGCCTGTGAATTTCACAATGCGAATTGGGGAAATATCCCGCGTGCTGTCCGGCCGTAATAAACATACACTTTAAACTGTTAGAGAGTTTTTGTCTGTCACAGCTGGGTACTGATACTAGATCAATACTCGTATTTCTTTAATAAGTCAGCTGGAACAGTGGGGTGTCCCAAGCAGGCAGGGGGGTGTCCCGGCAAAGTGAGCAGTGCTGAAGAAGCTGCGACAGCTGGACAGGGCTGGCCCAGCTCCAGCAGGGCAGGTGAGGAGCTCCGAATTCCTGGGCGCTCCAGTAGATGATGGATGGTGGTAGAATTCCCAGGATCGGACTTTCTGCCGGCAGTGGACTCCTCCCGCAGCAAGCCACAGCCTGGCTCTCCTCCCCCGAAAAAATGCCGAGAGCCGGAAAAGCACGCTCAGCTCCCGCAGCACTGTGTTTTTCCCTCCCCCAGACTTAAGTGATCTTCCTCCACCCTCGGCCACTTCTTTTGTGTGGGTCAAGAACCCTCTAAGCATCAGTATTTAGTCTCTTAGCAACTTATGGGGGGGAAAATTCTATAGGAAATAAACCAAAACCAAACCTAACCCCCAACAGTGATGTAGTCAATCTGCCAGGCCTCCCCATACTTATACTTGGACCATCGCCCGCCATACCATAGGGGCTTCACCCGCTTGGCCTGCTTGATAGCAGCACACGTCTCACAGTCATGGATAACCTGAGAAATACTGTCCATGGTTAGATCCACCCCTCGGTCTCGTGCCCACTTATAGGTGGCATCTCTGCCCTGGTGACCTGAGGCATCATGGGCCCACTGAGCTAGGAACAACTCTCTCTTGTGTTGCCAATCTAAGTCTATCTTTGACACCTCTATCTTTGCAGCTTGATCTACCTGCTCGTTGTTGAGGTGCTCCTCATTAGCCCGACTCTTGGGGACATGGGCATCTACATGACGGACTTTGACAGGTAGCTTCTCTACACGAGTGGCAATGTCCTTCCACTCATCTGCAGCCCAGATTGGCTTTCCTTTACGCTGCCAATTGGCCTTTTTCCACCTGTCCAGCCAACCCCACAGAGCATTGGCCACCATCCACAAATCAGTGTAGAGGTAGAGCTTTGGCCACTTCTCTCTTTCAGCAATGTCCAGGGCCAGTTGAACAGCTTTGAGTTCAGCAAGTTGGCTTGACCCACCTTCTCCTTCAGTGGCTTGTGCAACCTGTCCTGTGGGGCTCCATACGGCTGCTATCCACTTCTGATTCATCCCTGTGGTATTTCTCCACGAGACTAGACGACTGCCAATGGTAAAAAGAAAGGGCTTGCTCTTTGTCCGGGGGGAAAATATTGTTTTATTTTCCAGTCCTGCTCTGCTTGGCTGGAGATTTTCCCAATAGCTCTCCGGTGCCAGAGAGAGCCCAGCCCTGCCCATCTGGGAGTTATTCCCCAGGGTCAGGGCCCAGAGGCAGGGACAAGACACCACCCAGTCAGGGAGAAGTGGCAGTGGAAGAGAGTTAGGTTACAGCTGAGTAAGGACAAACCACATGATACAGATCACAAATCTGATAAAACATAATATAAACCTAATCAATGCATTACAACACATCCCTACAATGTGGCAAGAGCCATCAGTGAAAAGAGCATAGTGTGTTTCTTCTGCTGGAAGTTGGTTGTATGGCGGACCCTTTTCGGCAGGTGTCATTTGTTCCTGCTCCTCTTCATATGTGAGACCGAAGATTTCACCTTCCGGCCGGTTTGTGATTATCTCCAAAGTCCCAGGGTGATTTGGGTTTCCAATGCGGGCACGCTGAGTGATGAGGGCAATCCATTTGCTCCACATGCCATCGGTGGCGTGATGGGTCGAGGGAATTTTTCCTTTAAACATCCACCCCAACACCGGTAGTCGAGGTGCCAGCAGGAGTTGTGCTTCTGTGCCAATCACCTCTGAGGCAGCTTCAACTCCTTCACAGGGGGCCAAGATTTCCTTCTCTGTTGGAGTGGAGTTGGCTTCGGACCCTCTGTAGCTTCGGCTCCAGAATCCCAGTGGTCAGCCCCGAGTCTCCCCAGGCACCTTCTGCCAAAGGCTCCAGGACAGGCCATTGTTCCCGGCTGCTGAGTAGATCACGTTCTTCACATCTGGTCCCGTCCTGACTGGGCCAAGGGCTACTGCATGAGCGATCTCCTGCTTGATCTGGGAAAAGGCTTGTTGCTGTTCAGGGCCCCAGTGGAAATCATTCTTCTTGCGGGTTACCAGGTAGAGAGGGCTCACAATCTGGCTGTACTCAGGGATATGCATTCTCCAAAAACCTATGGCGCCTAGGAAAGCTTGTGTTTCCTTCTTGCTGGTCGGTGGAGACATTGCGGTGATCTTATTGATGGCCTCAGTGGGAATCTGCCGCTGTCCATCTTGCCACTTTACTCCCAGGAACTGGATCTCTCAAGCAGTTCCCTTGACCTTGTTCTGCTTGATAGCAAAACCAGCTTTCAGGAGAATTTGGATGATCTTCTCTCCTTTCTCAAACACTTCCATTGCCGTGTTCCCCCACACAATGATGTCATCGATGTACTGTAGGTGCTCGGGAGCCTCACCGTTTTCCAGTGCAGCCTGGATCAGTCCATGGCAGATGGTGGGGCCGTGTTTCCACCCCTGGGGCAGTCGGTTCCAGGTGTACTGCACGCCCCTCCAGGTGAAAGCAAACTGAGGCCTGCATTCTGCAGCCAGAGGAATGGAGAAAAATGCAATGTCAGTTGTGGCATACCATTTTGCTGCCTTGGACTCCAGCTCGTACTGCAGTTCCAGCATGTCCGGCACAGCAGCACTCAATGGTGGAGTCACTTCGTTCAAGGCACAGTAGTCTGCAGTCAATCTCCATTCTCCGTCAGACTTGCGCACAGGCCAGATGGGGCTGTTGAAGGGTGAGTGGGTTTTGCTGACCACCCCTTGGCTCTCCAGCTCATGGATCATCTTGTGGATGGGGATCACGGCATCTCGATTTGTCTGATACTGTCGGCGGTGCACCGTCGAGGTGGCAACTGGAACTCGTTGCTCTTCTACCTTTAAGAGTCTTACTGCAGATGGGTTCTCCAACAGTCCAGGCAAGCTATTCAATTTCTTAATGCCCTCTGCCTCCACAGCTGCTATTCCAAAAGCCCACCTGAGTCCTTTAGAGTCTTTGTAATAAGCCATTCCGGAGGAAGTCTATGCCCAAAACACACGGGGCTCCTGAGCCAGTCACAATTGGATGTTTCTGCCACTCCTTCCCAGTCAGGCTCACCTCGGCTTCCAACAGAGTCAATTCCTGTGATCCCCCCATCACCCCGGCAATGGAAATAGGTTCTGTCGCCACATATTCCAATGGTATCAGTGTACACTGCAAACCAGTATCAACCAAAGCTTCATATTTCTGTGGCTCTGATGTGCCAGGCCATCAGATCCACACCGTCCAATAAACCCGGTTTTCCCGTGCCTCTCCCTGGCTAGAGGCAGGGCCCCTCTAGCACTGGTCATTATTCCCTTCCTGGGCATACATGGTAGAGGTTCCTTCACAGGGATCTGACATCCTCACTTCTATAATACCTGGCAGCTTGGTCATGCGATGTTGAGGCTACCTTCATCTTAGTGCAACCCCCTCGGTTAGTGTTTCTCTCCTTGACTTCACGTACCTGTGCTGCCAGGGCAGAAGTGGGTTTCCCATGCCACCTTCCCATGTCTTCCCCATGGTCACTCAGAAAAAACCACAGGTCAGCTCGTGGGGTGTACCCTCCCTGTCTAGCTGGGGGCCGTTGAGCTCTGACTCTGGGGCCTGTAACTCGCACCGGTGCCACATGGGAACTGTTCCTCCTCATCTCCTCTGCCACCTCCCTTATCTCCTCTGTCACCTCCTCCATCTTCTCCCTCAGTTCCTTAGCCACGGCAGAGACCTGAGCCTGCATTGGGCCACTGATCATACTCTCATAATTTCTAAGCTTGTTGACTACAGAACCCACTGTCTCTCGGCTGTTATCAGGATTAATTGTTGCAATGAATGTGGCGTATTGAGATGGTCCTAGAGTTGCCAGATTCCACAGCATTTGCCCTGTGCACCTGACTTTGTCGGGGTCATTATCATGCTGTCCACCCCTCCCAAAGAGTACCTCCAATACTGCCACTTCTCTCAGCTGTTGGATCCCTTCCTCAAGGGTCTTCCAACGCATTCTATGATGGTGCTCCTGCATCCTGTCTCTGTGGACAAACCTCTCCCGTACACTCATTAAAAGCCTCTCCCAAAGGGAAAGGGGCCCTAGCTCCCTTACAAATACCTGATTCACACCTGAGTCCTGGGTCAAGGGTCCCAAATTCCTTGCCTCACTACTATCTAGTTGCACGCCTCTACCTATAAGGTCCCAGACCCGAACTAACCAGGCTGTATAAGCCTCACGTCCCCGTCGTGCAAGATCTTTTTGCAGATTATGGAGACTTTCATATGTCAAGGACTCAGTGATGATCTCAACCTCTGACTCCCCCGCGGGTTGTGAGGGCCCTCCTTTCTTATCCTTGTTGCCTGGGTGCTCTGATTTCACCTTATACTTCTTTGTTTCTACAGGGGCCACTGCTGCTGGCTGTGGCTGCCCCTGTGGTTCAGCTGGAACCTGGACGGTTGTGACATCTGTGGGTTCCGCTGCTGCACCATCAGACTCTCCTTTGTGGGGGCAGGTGGAGGGTTTCCCAGCAGCCGGGGCTAATGAGGCTACTACAGGGGAAAGGTACTCCCTCAGCATCTGGCCCATCTCATGGATCTCCTTCACCCAATCTGGGTGGTTTATTCCTGAGGCAGGCTGTGGGGCAGTGTCAGGCTGTGGGGCAGGGTCAGGCTGTGGGGCAGTATCCTTATTCTCTGGGGTAGGTATCAGGGTGGTTATCCAGGTCAGTATCCCCTTATCTCTAAATGCTAAACAGAACAGGCATACCAGCAACACCAGCCACTGTATGATGTCATTAACATTCAGAGATTTGAATCCTTCAAAGACTGGTGGGGTAGGCCCAAAGAGCTGGGTGAAGGTTTGGGAAAAAATTTCCCCCGGTGTCATTTCTTCACAGTAGGTACGGTTGTTAAAGTAACCCCAGAAACACACAGTGTATGATAACCCTGAATCCATGTGCCTGCCTTCCAGAGGAAATTAAAAATCCACGAATTCCTCACCTTCTTAACCCATATAACAAACTGGATGACAGCCACAGTAACCTTAGTTACAGGGCCCATGTTTAGATAACGGCCCACAAATGGGAGAAATACCGCCGCCACCACATGGCACCCGAACCAGGGTAAGCCAGACCACAATATCCAGTACACAACAATGTAGGCACTTAAGAACTGTTATTCCTTTTCCTCTCAATGCCCTCATGCCCCACGTCGGGCACCAAATTCTGTCTTGATTTGAAAGGATAGGTATCTGCTAGGGAGAGGCAGGCCTCTCTAGGAATGGAGAATTCAAATCCTTCCCTCTGTGTTATTATAATTTGGAAGATTAAAAAAACCTTTTCTGTAAGAGCTATGGGGAAAGAAATAACAGTCCTTTACTAGTAAATATAACAGGACAGACAAACAACAACAGCACTTATAATAACAGTAAAACAGAACTAAGAACCCTGAGGGCAAACGCTGGAAGCTCCGGCACTGATGGCTGGAAGCGGTGGATTGTTCTTGGCAGGCAGGGTATGCCCTGGCAGGCAAAGTGGGCAGTGCGGGGGAACCCGCAGCGGCTGGAAGCGGAGGATTGTCCTCAGCAGGTAGGGCGTGCCCTGGCAGGCAAAGTGGGCAGTGCCTGAGAACCCGCAGTGGCTGGACTCGGGCTGACCTAGAATCCAGCAGGGCAGCAAAGAAACTCCGAATTCCTGTGCGCTCCAACAGATGATAGAATTCCCAGGACCAGACTCCTCCGTTAGCTGTGGACTTCAGGCAGCTCTCAGTCGCCCAACTGTGCTCCCCGGGAGAACCGAGGGCAATGAAGTCCTCCACCCTCTGCTCCTGGGAGCCTCATACCTCCCCCAAAACCAAGTGATCAACCTCCTTTGTCAGGTTAAGCACCCCTTAAATATCAGTACTTAAAGCCTCCTAGCAACTCATGGAGGGGGGGGGAAATTCTACAGGAAAACTTAACCCTCAACAGGATGAAATTGGTTATTTTTATAGGGTTTGCTGGTACTGTGATTCAGAATGCTTTGTCTGTTCCAGTGAAAAATACAGTGATTAAGGCTGCTGGGCTTTTCATGTACCTGACTATCCACAAGCTGCAGGTTTGATTGAATGGGTGAAGGGGGTTAAAAGAGCAGTTGAAAAAATGAGGAGATGGGAACCTGTCCCGATGGAGAACCCATCTCCCAGATGTGCTCCATACCCTTAACAATGGGCCCACTGGGGAAATGGAAACTCTCTGGGTGTGCACAGCTGCACCCAGTTTGCAAATACAACCACACACAGTGAGACTTGGACTTCCTGGGAAATTGTTCTGGGTGTGATGGCCCCTGACAGAGCCACCCCAGAGGCTGCAGGGCTGGACCTTCATGCACTGGAATTAATTAGGATAAATAAGAAGCCAATGAGAGTTAACAATACAGGAATAGGCATTCTGATTCCTCCAGGACACTTTGGTTTGACCACTGCTCACTGGAGCTTGGCCTTGAAAAGTGTTCATATCATGGGAGGAGGAATTGATGCAAATTATCAAGCAGAAGTGAATCTGTTAAACAATATAGAAAAAGATTGGATTATTCAACCCTGTGATGGGGTAGCACAAATATCAATGTTGTCAGTTTTAAAAACCATTGTGAAAGAAAGAGATCCACCTCCAATCAGCAGTGTTGGTAGAGTGTGGTGGTGTGCAGTTTGTTTTATTTGAGTTTTATTGAGGTTTTTATGTATTGGTTTATTCCTTGTAGCCCCCGGTTTCTGTATTGATTCGGACTTGTTTACCGCAGAGTGGAGTTAGTTTGTTTTCTGTCAATCATCCCTTCCCCCTGTACCCAAGTTGTCAATCCTCTCCCTCTCCCCTTGGGCACCCTGTCTATCACTCCAGGACCCTTCCCTAGCTTCTAGAAAGCTCCAGGGAGGGCGTCGAGTGATAGGCCAGGGCCCTGGAAATCCCCTCCCATCGTTTTGTGGTTGGTCCCCTGTTCCATAGTTTACACCCCCAGTTACACCCCCCCGTTCTGTAATTCACTGACCAGTTGTAGCCACCCCTGTTTCCACCCCCCCTTTTAAGCTCCTCCACACCTGCTCTCAGGGCTCTTCTGGGCAGCAGGACAGAGAGTGCAGAGCTCCGTGCTCCCTCTCCCCACAATAAAACCTTGTTGGTCCCTGCTCAGTAGAGTCGCCTTTCATTTAGCTGCCGTGGTCGTTTTATCCATCTATTGCCTGTCGCTAGTGTGGAGGAAACAAGGCCCCACGGGGAGGAGGTGGCTTGCTTAGCCAGCCACCCCGGCCTACCTACGTTGGAGCGGTGCACGGATCTGAGCTAGCCCGTGGCCACGCTCACCTGTGCGAGGGACAGCACCACGAGAGCGGTCTGGCGCCCAACGTGGGGCCCTCCCCGTCGACGAGGCCGACCCCACAGCACGGATCTAGGCTGTGCAAGTACAGCTGAAGAAATCCCTGGACGCCCCGCTACCCCCGGTTGAGCGGCTCTATTTCGCTCCCAGGGGAGAAGAGGACAGCTCCAGAGCACCCTCGGAGTCCTCTTCGGGCAGCTAATCCCTCGACCCCAGGCTTCTCCATCGTCCCAGGAGGGGGTAAGTGGCTCTTTGTGAGGGCGCTTACTTTTGGGAAGGGTGCTTCGGGACCCTGCTTTCGGGAAGGGATTCCCCAGGAGTGGGGGGAATTCTAGGCTGCACGCGGCCTGGGGGGTAGTGGTTTGCCCCATTCCCCTGTAGGAACTCTCCTAGGGACACGCTTTCGTTCTTTTCAGTTGCTTATCTTTTCGGTTAAGGGGAAAGTGTCAGGGAGTTCGGATTTTAGCCACTGATTTTAATTTCATTGCGGCTCCCCAGGTTCCGGTTTTAAAATCGCTCGGTTTTAGGAGATTCAATCCGCTGTTTTAAGTTAGGTCTAAGTTTGCCTGGGTGTTAGGGGGTGGGTGGCAGAAAAGGGTTTTACCCTTGGGTTTTTAGTGATAGAGAGATGGGTGCCAAGCTCTCTGCTGCCCAAAAAGGTTTGTATTATGGTTTGAACTCAGTGGTTGAGCTCGCCAAGTCAAAAATTTCAAAGGGCGAGCTCAAAAGGTTTGTCAGGTGGATGTTCCTATACTTCCCACAGACATCCCCGGAACAGATTTACAGCCCCAAATTTTGGCAGGCTGTAGGTAATAAGATTCACAATTTGGCTCTCTCCGGGGACAAACAAGCTACAAAATTTTATAATCTGACCACACAGCTTTCAGCTGCTGTTATAAAAATAAACAGGGAGGTGCAGAAACAGCCTAGCCCTGGACAACCTGCCCCCTGTTCTCCCTGTCCCCGTGACCCTTCCCCTCGTCCCCAGAAGGGGATCCTGAAGGGAGCAGCAGGATTTATGCCTGCTGGCTCAAGCTCCCTCAAGACCCCCCGATCCCCCCGCCTGGGTAGCCCTGGCCGGACTGCTCGGGGTGTCTTGGGCAGCCCTGGCCAGGTGGCTCAAGACCTCCACCCGTCCACATTTTCCCAAGTTAACAAAACCCGAGTTAAGTTTTATTTGCCCGAGTATCCCCAACCACAAAATGACTTCCCCACTCCCTATCCCCAAGATGGTGGAGACCGCATGGTGCGGTTCTCCCCAACCCCCTCTTCTTCTTCCCTAAACCCCTTTCTTCCTACCCTTGACGTGTCCAACCCCTTCCTTTCCCAAACTCCACCCCTTCCCAAAAGGGCTCCGCCCATGCCTCCACCCTCCCCGAAAATCCCACCCTCAGCTCCTCCCAGTTATCCCTCTCATGGGAACGCCCACATTACATCATCGGCTTCCCAAACCACTCCCCCCATCAAGAGATCCACCTCCTTGACTTCCGGTTCCCACGCTCCCCCTTCCGGTTCCCACGGTCTGGGTCCGGACGGGGTGGGGCCAGGGCCGGAAACCATGGAGACGCAACAGCCTGCCCCCGTTCCCTCAGTGACCCCAGTGGTCTATAAAGCTTCCCGAGGAGGGCACAATGTCCGTGCCATCCACCACCCCTTTTCCCAATCTATCATTAGGGATCTCTGTAAGGCCCACCTGGATTACGGGCGGGACAGCCCCTATTTTAGAGGGTTGCTCCGCTCAGATCTCGAAGCCGCCATCGTCATTCCAGCGGACCTTAGGCAACTGTTCTCCTGCCTCATGGACTCCACTGAGTTCAAATTGTGGGAAGCGGCGTGGAGGCAGTTGCTTAGGGAGGCCTTGCCGGGACTCCTCGTCGATCCGGAGACCGCGATCGACGAGAACGGGAATGCCCTCACCCTAGAACATCTTATGGGTGAGGGAAGGTGGATGGACCCGTCCGACCAAGTGTCGGGCATCCCCATTAAGGCCCTCGCAGTGACAAGGGAGCATGCGGTTGCTACCTCCGCAGAGGTGTGGCGACCTGGTTCAGGAACGACACGGCAGCCACACACAGGCTGTTCGGGTCACTAGCTCACAGACACCAATGTGGTGGACGGCTAATGGCGTTTATTAACTGGTTACATGGAGTTATAAAACCTCTGTTTGCTACATCACATCCGTCTGCTTACGTTACAAGTTACGTGTTGCTTACCTTATCAAGGATACTAACCAACTAGGTACTGAGGGAGGGGTTCTGTCTGCCCATACAACGCGATATCTTCCGACCGCCTGTCCCTAATCTGCCACATGCGGTCACTGCATTTTTTAGCATGGTGCTGGATGGTCCGGTCTTGCCTTTTTATAAGATCACGCAAGGGGCCAAAGAGACATTCACCAAGTTTGTCGAGAGGCTCACCCAGGCTATTGAAACTCAGGTATCAGATGTGGCCGTGAGAGATGGGAATCTCAGGGAGATGGTTTTCGCAAATGCGAACGGCCTCTGCCGAACAGCCATTCTCAGCCTCCCGTTGGACCCTCCTCCGACCCTCCAGGACATGCTACGGGTGTGCCGGTTGAAAGTCCCCTTCATGCAAGGCATTGACCAGGACCCAAAACCCAGAACACCAAGGGTAGCAGCCATTTCCGGCAACCATCAAGATCGTCAACGCAGACTGTATGCCCCCCAAAATAACAACAGATGTGTCATCTGCCGGGAGCTGGGACATTGGGCGAACAACTGCCCACTGAGGGACAAGATAGAAGCATTGAAAAATAAAAAAGGGGGAGGCAGGGGAAGTGGGAGGATGGGAGGGACAGGCAATGAAGCCCGTCGGTTAAACTAAGAGAGGAGCGCAGGTCCGCCCGGCGCGGTGATAAAAATAGGGTGGACCAGGCAGTGGGAGAGGGGAAAGTAACATCGAGCGCCGATGATACGCTGCCTAAAACCGAAAGTGACAAACACACCGGACAGGACCTACCAGACATGGCAACAATAACTGACCATGACCTTTCTAAGTCTATCCTAATAACATCTTCCAAGGAAGAACCTTTCAGGTTAAAGCTCATCGAAGTTGTCCATTTAACTACCGTGGATTGGACCTTCCTTTCGATAAATTTCAAGGAACAAGGTGCCTGGCCAGTCAGAGGGAAGGAACTTGTCGTCATCGGGGATTGTAAGTACACCCCGCAAGAGATCGAGATTCTCCCAGGGATTTTAACCAACAACCCTGAGAGTCTCGTTCTCTGGCTGCGTTGTACCCATCCACCGACCTTTCTTCCAGAAGGTCAAGTAATCGCACAAGTCATCCCTACCCGAGGGCCAAATGATACATCAACAGTCTTGGTGGCCTGCCCTGTGCAGGCCATCACTGAAGAAAGGCCCCGGGTAGCTTGAGAATTCACAGTGGGTGGGGAGACACTCAATATCACTGGTCTTTTAGACACAGGGGCGTTTGTGACGATCGTACCAGCTAGAGATTGGCCGTCACATTGGGCTTTGCAGGACATGGCTGGACACGTCCAGGGTGTTGGAGGGCTTCAATTGGCCCGACAATCAAAGAGCATGGTACAAATTAAGGGGCCAAAAGGGCAATTAGCGAATATCCGCCCTTTTGTTTTTAACTATAAGGAACCTTTGCTTGGCAGGGATCTCATGGCCCAATGGGGGGTCAAAATTGACATACCAGACCCCTCAGTGGACATTTCCACAGCGACCATTGAAGAGCGTCCCACAAAGAAACTTAATTGGCTAACCAATGATCCAGTTTGGGTGGAGCAATGGCCACTTTCAAAACAAAAATTAAAAGCACTCGAGGAGCTCGTGGAGGAGCAATTGAGAAAAGGTCACATTGTGGAAACTGACAGCCCTTGGAATTCCCCAGTTTTTGTAATTCAAAAGCTGGGGAAAGACAAGTGGCGCCTCCTCCAGGACCTCCGCCAAATTAATAAAGTTATTGAGGACATGGGATCTCTCCAACCGGGTATGCCTTCCCCAACCATGCTCCCCCAAAATTGGCAATTGGCTATCATTGACATCAAAGATTGTTTTTTCCAAATTCCTCTCCACCCAGACGATGCCCCACGTTTTGCCTTCTCGGTTCCCACCATCAACAGGGAAGCCCCAAGGAAGCGCTATCACTGGCGGGTACTCCCTCAGGGGATGAAGAACAGCCCAGTTATCTGCCAGTGGTATGTGGCTTCCTTGCTGTCCCCTGTCCGCGCAGCCGCGGGACAGGCCATCATCCATCATTACATGGATGATGTCCTGGTGTGTGCTCCGAGTGACGACATGCTCTCACATGCACTTGACCTGACAATCAATGCATTGGTTGCTGCAGGTTTTGAGCTACAAGAGGAGAAAGTTCAGAGGATGCCACCCTGGAAGTACCTTGGGCTGGAGATTGGGAAGCGGTCCATTGTACCGCAAAAATTGGCCATTAAGACAAAGGTAAGTTCCCTCGCGGAAGTTCATCAACTATGTGGGGCTTTAAATTGGGTAAGGCCCTGGCTAGGCTTGACCACCAAAGACCTAGCCCCCCTTTTCAATTTACTGAAAGGGGGAGAGGAGCTCAGTTCTCCTAGGGCTCTTACCCCAGAAGTGGAGAAAGATCTGGAAAAGATTCAGGATGCCATGTCCTCAAGGCAAGCTCATTGATTTGACCCCGAGCTGCCTTTCAAATTTATCATAATGGGAAAGTTGCCGCACCTCCACGGGATGATCTTTCAGTGGAAAGACATCCTGAAAAAGGACCGAGAAGGGAACGATCCACCCTCCATCATAGAGTGGGTCTTCCTGAGTCATCAAAGGTCCAAAAGGATGACCCGGCCACAGGAGCTGGTGGCGGAGCTGATTCGGAAGGCAAGGCTCCGAATCAGAGAACTGGCCAGTTGTGACTTCGTTTGCATTCACATCCCAATTGCTTTACGTTCGGGCCAAATTTCGAAAGCCATGTTAGAACACTTGCTTCAAGAAAATGAAGCACTGCAGTTCACTTTGGACTCCTTTACTGGGCAAATTTCAATTCATTGGCCTGCCCACAAAATTTTTAATCAGGAGGTCAAATTTGTATTGTCATTAAAAGAGGTTCGAAGTAGGAGGCCACTCAAAGCCTTAACTGTTTTTACAGACGCGTCCGGAAGGTCCCACAAGTCAGTTATGACTTGGAAGGACCCTCAGACTCAGCAGTGGGAGGCGGACGTCGCTGAGGTGGAAGGATCACCTCAAGTAGCTGAGTTGGCTGCAGTCATTAGGGCCTTTGAGAAGTTTCCTGAGCCTTTCAATTTGGTTACAGACTCCGCTTACGTAGCGGGGGTGATGTCCAGAGCCGATCAAGCCATTTTGCAGGAAGTGTCTAACATAGCCTTGTATGAATTGCTCTCGAAATTAGTTAAACTGGTCTCCCACCGAGAGCAACCATTCTTTGTGATGCATACGAGGTCACACACGGATTTGCCCGGGTTCATCGCAGAAGGGAACAGGAAGGCTGATGCCCTCGCTGCCCCTGCTGAGATGGCCCCCCTGCCAAACATCTTTGAGCAGGCAAAACTCAGCCATCAGCTTTTCCATCAGAATGCGCCAGGCCTTGTTCGCCGCTTTCACCTAACATGGGAACAGGCCAAGGCGATTGTGGCCGCGTGTCCATCTTGCTCCCAGCACGCTGTACCCACCTTACATGCGGGGGTTAATCCCCGAGGGCTGAGGAGCTGCAAGGTGTGGCAAACCGATATCACACATTTCCCACAATTCGGCCACCAAAAGTATATCCATGTGTCCGTCGACACATTTTCCGGAGCTGTATTTGCTTCTGCCCACACAGGGCAGAGGGCAGGGGATGTTATCAAACATCTCATCCATGCCTTCTCTTTCATGGGCATCCCGAAGGAACTCAAGACCGACAACGGCCCGGAGTACAAGTCCAGGGAGTTCTGCAGCTTCCTGCAGCAATGGGGGGTGGAGCACAAGACCGGCATTCCCCACTCCCCCACAGGTCAATCCATGGTGGAAAGGACCCATGGTACCATCAAGAGAGTTCTCCATCAGCAGCAGAGGGTCCTTAAGACCGAAACACCAGCAGTCAGACTGGCCAGGGCACTGTTTACTATCAATTTTTTAAATTGCTCATTTGAAGGTCTTAATCCACCTATCATCAGACACTTCGGGGCGAGCTCACTGTATTCCATCAAAGAGAAACCTCCGGTCATGGTCAGGGATCCTGAGTCCAGAAGGACAGAAGGGCCACACGACTTGGTCACGTGGGGGTGTGGGTACGCTTGCGTGTCCACCCCCACGGGACCAAGATGGATTCCATCAAAGTGGGGAAGGCCCTACGTCCCCAAGGGCTCAGGGTCCGTAAAGGTCAACAGTCCGCAGGTGACCGAGGCAGCGTGGAGGCGAAAGAGAAAAATATAACATCAATGTTGGGCGGAGTCACCCCTCACCTTGCTGCTTCCCATTTTATGTAACCTTTGTGTTTAGTATTTTCCAGTTTGAATGGCGACCTCCCAGACCGGATTCCCCGCTCCGAGGAGCTTCCACCTTATCCTTGGAGTTGTGATAACGCTCAGCCTCTGCCTCCTCGTGGACGGATGGTTGGTCCCACAACCGAAAGCCAACGTGTGGGCCACCCTGGCGAAGGCGATGGGGCAAGACCACATCTGCCTGTCGGCCACCTCGGCAGACAGCCCCCTCTCCACCTGTCTTGTGGGGATCCCTTTTAAGCCCTGAGACTTTCCACCTAAATTCCTGCAGATCATAAGAGAGATCAACTTTAAAGCAGCGTGGGATGGCCCGTCATCTTTTAGAAATCCTCATCTTAATTTTGACGCTATAGGCAGGTTAATTTTCCCAGTTGAAAATCCATTTGCTTTATGGTCCCATTACCTCAATACCCTTTCCCCCTTAACCTCTCCCCTAAATGAAATAGAGCTTTTAGGTTTGGCGAATGCCTCCCTTTGTGTTAGGTTCGAATTCTATCCCCCGAGAGGGCAGGAAAAGCAGTACTCAAGAGTCCACGCATCCAGTTTTAAGCCCACCAACTGGTGTGAGCAGACCGTTAAGATCAATATGCCATCCACGTGGACTAGTAAACCTTGGGCCCTCTCGAAGGGGGTTTTCTTCATTTGTGGAGACCGGGCCTGGGCAGGCATTCACCCTTGCCATGTAGGAGGACCTTACACCCTAGGGAAACTGAGCTTGCTGTCACCCAACAAAACTACTCTGATTAATTGGCAGAAGAAAATTTCTACCCATTCAGCTGTACAGAAAAGAGATCTAAAAGAATTGAACCCAGATTGTGACTCAGAAATTGTGCATTGGGCAAAAACTAAAGGGGTAGATATCACGATCTTTTTACCTTGGGTTTCAATTGCAAAAGCCCTAGGTGAATTGGCACACCTAGAGTGCTGGGTGGCCAAGCAAGCCAATTTGACATCAGATGCCCTCGCAAACCTCCTAAGTGACGAGGAAATAACAAGGCAGGCAACCCTCCAAAACCGGGTGACCATTGACTATCTACTCCTGTTGCATGGCCACCGGTGTGAGGAGTTTGAGGGGCTGTGTTGTTTTAACCTAACGTCAAAGGCCGAGGACGTCCACGCAGCCATCCAGAGAATCTGGGAGATGGTTGGCAACATCAAAAAGGAGACCGAAGACTGGCTGAGCGGACTATTTTCCAACTGGGGGATATCCGGCTGGGTCTCATCAGTGATAAAGACTGGGTTGCTATGTTTGTTTGTTCTTTTATTAGTTATACTTGCGTTTAATGCGTTAAAAAAGATGTTATTTAATTTGGTTGCCACCACACACTCCCCCACTGTCAATCACATCACCATACCATCTAAGGACTATGAAGCAGAAGAGCTGGAGTTGGAGGAAGTGTTGGGAAGGGCCCCAGAAGAGGATGAAGGAAGAAATCCAGATGAGGAAGAGCATAGACTGGGATCCCCTACCCAACAAGAATGGTCCGCAGAAGCCTACCCTGCGTCGGAGTACCTCCCTCCTCCCTTCCAGTTCAACTCTTCATGAAAAAACAAAAGAGGGGGAGATGTGGTGGTGTGCAGTTTGTTTTATTTGAGTTTGCACAGGTTTTTATGTATTGGTTTATTCCTTGTAACCCCCGGTTTCTGTATTGGTTCGGACTTGTTTACCACAGAGTGGAGTTAGTTCGTTTTCTGTCAATCATCCCTTCCCCCTGTACCCAAGTTGTCAATCCTCTCCCTCTCCCCTTGGGCGCCCTGTCTATCACTCCAGGACCCTTCCCTAGTTTCTAGAAAGCTCCAGGGAGGGCGTCGAGTGATAGGCCAGGGCCCTGGAAATCCCCTCCCGTCGTTTTGTGGTTGGTCACCTGTTCCATAGTTTACACCCCCCGGTTACACCCCCCCGTTCTGTGATTCGCTGACCAGTTGTAGCCACCCCTGTTTCCACCCCCCCCTTTTACACCTGCTCTCAGGGCTCTTCTGGGCAGCAGGACAGAGAGTGCAGAGCTCCGTGCTCCCTCTCCCCACAATAAAACCTTGTTGGTCCCTGCTCAGTAGAGTCGCCTTTCATTTAGCTGCCGTGGTCGTCTTATCCATCTATTGCCTGTCGCTAGCGTGGAGGAAACAAGGCCCCACGGGGAGGAGGTGGCTTGCTTAGCCAGCCACCCCGGCCTACCTACGTTGGAGCGGTGCACGGATCTGAGCTAGCCCGTGGCCACGCTCACCTGTGCGAGGGACAACACCACGACAGTAGAGATTGAGGTTTTGGATCCAGCAGTCCTAATAATGGAGCCAGAGTGTGGGTGCAGAGACCAAAAGGCCCTCCTGAGCCAGCTGAAAGAACAGCTCTGGGGAAAGACAACGCTGTTTGAATCCTGAAACCTGGGCAGGAACAATGGGGATATGTCCCTGCAGCCAAGTGTTCTATGCCAGAACAAGCTGTTGTGGGATATCGTTTTACAGATCCTGCCAAACCAAATCTCCCTGTTTGCCCCAACAGCACCTTTGGAAAATGCTGTGATCCACGGGGTTCCATGGGAAGGCTGATGTGACACTGAGTGACTTCCACATGAATTCCAGCCAGGAGCCTGGGTGCCTGCCAGGGACTGGGACCTGGAACCTCTCCAGCCAAAGGGGGAAGGACCCCACCAAGCCGTGTTACCCACAGACAGCACGGGAAAGCTGAACAGCAAAGGAGCTTGGGGGCAATATTCTGGAATTAAAAAGGCACTAGCTCCAAGGACAACAGAATTTTTGTTCCTAATACGAATGAGACTGAGGAAAAAGAATGAGTAACCTTGTCACTAAAATACTGCTTATATCTGTAAGTTGTATCTTGTTAGTTGGCCAGAGTCTTTGTTTGCCAGAAACACCTCGAGTTTCAACAAGGGAATATCATGAAAATATGTAAAGATCAAAGTAGACAAAATACTCAATGCAACTAATTGCTGGGTATGTTCTCAACTAATGTTGGGGGGAATGGGTTGCCCTTGGAGGACCCACCCTATGGACTGCACAGAACTCTGTCAATGGGCTCTGACTCATGAGGGAGCCAGTGCAGGGACAGTTACAGAAAACTCTGCTGTGGAACACAGGAGTACAATTATCAGCTTTACAGGATTCACTAGGATTTCCCTTCAGGAGAAACTAAACCCTGTTATAGTTAGAGGCCACAATGTAAAAGGATTTCTGTGCTTTACCATCACTCACAATGTCCATAGAACTCGGGGTGCTGGAGCTGGTCAGGGTCAGTGTCACACCAGTCCCAGCTGCAGGGCCACTGTGAAACTCCTCTGGCCCAAAGGCACTGGGGACACAACAGCAGCACAGGGAGGAGCCCTGGATCCATCATCAACCCACAGTGGGAAACGGGAAATCAGACCATTGATACTGGGAATGGGAGCTGCTTGGTGTGTGGAGACTGCCCATAAAAAGCTTCCTAAAGGATGGTTTGGGTCCTGTTTCCAGGCAATATTGATGCCTCCCTTGAGGGTACTTTGGCAAAAGCCATAAGAAAGAGCTGGGCCAAGAGAACATTTTCCCCTCAAAGAGCATATTTGGTCTCAGAAAGCCAAAGATTCTGGTTCACCCTGTGCCCCATGTGCGCTGCCTTGTCTGTGGAGTTTACATTAATGAGCTAAATCCATTATCAGAAGAAGTAAAAAGAGATGCTATTAAAATATGTATATTAAAATATACAATAGCACATCCAAGGAGCTCCAAAAAACAAAAAAGGGGGCTCTACAGAACTGCATGGTCTTGGATTATCTGCTTGCTGTCTAGAGAGGAGCCTGTGCTATTCTAGGACAGGAATGTTGCAGGAATCAATGTTGGGTTTGAAGTCCAAAAATCGGGAATCACCTCGACAGAAAGATCAGGAGAAGAGAGGCAGAAAGAAGATTCTTCATGGTGGGATTGGCTTCCAAATTGGAGGCTGCTGGGAAATGCATTTGTGGCAGTCACTGTAATCACTGCAGTGCCAGAACTTAGTTTGTTATGATTCCATGTTAGAGTTGTTGTGACACCCCACCTGACTTTGTTTGGGGCTGTAGGATCAAAGTCAACTCTCTTGCTTCCTCCTTGAGCCGCGGCCAGGCTTTGGAAGAAAACAAATGGAGAATGAAACCAGATGTTCCCACACTAGAAGTGATGTCAGCTTGTTTGTTTAACAGTGTCAAAGCTGGGCCCTCTCCCAGCGAGGCTGGAGCCTCCTTGTCTGCAAAGGTGGGTGCACCTGCAGGAATTCCCAGTGTCCAAGAGTGGTTCTCAAGTCCTTGGTTGTGAAAGGGGTAAAAGCACTGTGCCTGGGCATACTTGGGCAAGAATAAGGTACAAATGGAAGCTAACAAATGATAACCACAAGCTTAAGACACAGGATGAAACTTGTCAAGAAATAGGGAACAAAACTTGCAGAAATGAAGGACAGAGCTTGCCAAAACTAGTGAGAAAGTTGCTGGAATGGCAAACAAGAGACTGCACATGCCTGGAGGGGAAAAGTGAAAAGGGCACAGTGATGGAGACATCCAACCTTTGTCAGGGGACCACCGAGGAAGAGGCAGAGCCTTCCCCAGTGCCACAACCAGGGTGCTGCGCCTGCGCCTTGCCTGTGCTAATGATAGTAATGAGTTGTAAGATACAGTTTACATAACCACACCTTTTCTAAGGAAAACTACAAATATGCATAAAGTGTAACCATATATTGTAATCTGCTGGGTGCCTGTGTGTGCGCTGTTGGGAGGAGATATCTCCATGCACCCGGCATGCTGAATAAAGCAAATCCCCGCTTCTTGGACTTTGTCTCAGAAGTGTCCCTTGGCCCGGTTTGGGACGATTCACTTCCATGGGGTTCTGTCAAGTCCCAGTGGAACCTTGGTGCCATATTGTTCCATGGCCTCACAATGCTCTCCTGGCTTCCATGGGGTCCCTCTGTGACTCACTGCAGCCTTGGTTCCATGGGGCTCTCTTGGGTTCCATGGTGCACAAGCCTTTGTCACATCTGAGCCTTGCTTCCAGGAGTTCCATCGACTGACAGTGGCCGTCTGCATTCCATGAAGCCCAGCTAGATCACAGCAGAGCCTTGCTTTCATCAGGCTCTGATACCTGTTCTGCCAACTGATGGGGGCGATTTACAGAACACAGAAACCCATGGAAAGAATGGTCTTATTCTACTGTAAGTATTAAGGCAACACAAAAGTAAAATTATACATTATACATAATAAAACTATGGGTTTGGCTTTAGCAACAAGCAAAAAGAAGCAAGGTAATGCACCTAACCATTATTATAGGAGAGAAAGGAGAGGGATTGAGAAAGATCGATCACCAATTGCCTCAATACCCCACCATCATCCAGAGTCTGCAGTAACTGGGAAGCCCTGTTTCACAGCAAGGACCTGGAGAACCCTCCTAAGCAATTGGGAAAATCCTAAATGGTGAGTCCACCCATAGATGAGGCGTCTGAATTTGTTCTGGAAGTGGGTCCAGCTTTTCTAGGCCCAAATCAGCAAGTCAAAGCGACTTGATTATATTTTTAGCACATAGACTCCTGGATCTCATGGCACTTTTCCTGACTAGGAGGGGCCAGAACTGTGCCAGATCCTCGTCATCAGCTTGGAGGGTTTCCCCTAAAATATCCTACAAGCCTCTATTCATGTCAGTTACATTTCTTGCAGATAACTTCATGAGATTATGGGAAAGTTTCTAAAGCAGCTGGTTTGGTGTTAAACATAAGCATCTCGGCCATCTCTTTTTAGCTAAATAAAACGGATGGTGTTAGGCACATAATGCTCAGGGCTTGTCTTGTAAGTCAGCTCTGGCTGAGGCCAGCCACTCAGGCCTAAGCACATCAGAAGCTGAAGTGACCACAACTGGGAATGGCAAAAACACCCACTGGGACTGGCCCAGAGGCCCCGGGACTCCCTGGCACGGATCACCTCAGGAGACAGTATTTCAGGGAGCCCAAAGGACTTTTGGGAGAGCTGCTGTGGAGACAGAGGGAATTGCACAGCTGAATCCCTTGCCTGGGCTCCCAGAGGATCCTTCTGCTGTGGGGCTGCTGAGGCTGGAGGAACAGCAGGTACCCATGGCCACCCCAAAACAGGGCCCCGTTGGCAACAGGACACCGACCGGGACTGCGGGACCCCATCCCTGGGATGAGTCAGGAACTGGAGAGCTGGGAGTGCTCAGCCAGAGCCTCTGAGCCTTCAACAGCCCCACATGGCCAGAGCGTGAGCCCAGTGGGGAGTGGCCACTGACAGGACTGTGGGGGCCTGAACCAAGTCCCAGCCCCACTGAGAGCGGCTGTGCCGGACACCCTGGAACTCCAGGACCAGCTGGAGTCGGAGGCAGCCAAGTGGTGCCACCATCGACGTTCCTTTCTTCCCCCTCAGAAAGGACACTGGGAAGCTGGGGAAATGGGAATGAAAGGAGTAGGGACGGTGGAAGCTGTGGAAGCTGTGGAAGCTGTGGAAGCTGTGGAACAGCACTAACACAGGGAATCCAAATTCCTCTGAGAAATGAGGGCACAAATCCATGGTGTCCAGCATCCTTCCTGGGAAATTTGTTCCTAGAATTACCAACATAAAACCATCCTCCAATTCTCGGGACTGTGTCCTGACCCACAAAGACCTTCCCACCAGACTGACCCTCTGAAGTGGGATTGATGGAGGAAACCTGAACCCTGAGCCAAGCCAGGGTCAGTGCCCAGGAGCATCCCCTGGCACTGTGTAACACCCTGGCACTGTGTAACACGGGCTGCAGGAACTGGGGATGCAAACAGGACAAACTTGAGCATCTCCCACCATCAGATACCTCAGAGGTTACACAGCAACACAGCTGTGACTCTCCCAAACTGGATTTAGGAATTGCACCCCTAATGCAGCCATTAGATCCAGATCTACCCAGATCCCTTTGGCACTCCTGCTTTTGGTGTCTCTCTGTCTCCTCTCCCTGCCCAAAGGAGGCTCCTCTCTCCCCTCTCCCTGCCCTGACAAGAGAGTCACACAAATAAAGACATGGGATTGCTGGGTGCTGAGGGGCTGTAGAAGGAGCCTTCTCCAGGTCTGGTCTGTTTCCAAAACCCACACTTGCTCCTGCAGCAAGGAACCTCCTTGTTCACCCTCTCCAAGGTTGTCAAGCTCAGGAAAGGATTCCTGACACCCTGTCCAGCTGGGAGAGCTCCTGTGTCTCAATAGCAGGGGACAAAACCAATCACAGGAACCCTGGGGGGACTGGCATTGTGACATGGGGACACCTGTGTTTCTTTCCCAATGACAAACAAAAATGTGGAATGGGGCCAGAGCTTGTTTTGATCTACATACTACTTTGACAAACATCCCTCCTCCTGATAGCGACTCCTCTGCAGCTGCTCTGGGAGATCTCCTGGGCTGGGTCCAGTAAGAGGAGATTTCACTGGTGCTGAGGTGCTCGAGGGAGCCCATTTCAATGCTCTGCTCAAGTCCAAGGACACTGTGTTTCCCCAAGGAGCAACATTCCTTTCTGGCACTCTCTGCCCCATGAGGGACATTACTCAGTTGCTGCTGTTGGGTGAGTTACGGCCACAGGGAGAGGGAGGAGGAGATGATCCCACCCATGGCTGCTGCTGGGTCCAGACATTTGGTGGGATAAGCTGAGACAGATATTCAGCATCTCTCCCAAAATCACAGAATGGCTTGGCTTGGAAGAGACCATAGAGTTCATCTCTTTCCACCCCCTGCCAAGGGCAGGGACACCTTCCACTATCCAAGGCTACTCCAAGACCCATCCAACCTGGCCTTGGACACTTCCAGGGATCCAGGGGCAGCCACAGCTTCTCTGGGCAAGCTCTGATCTCTGCCCAGGTGAGCAGGGACAGGACCAGAGAGAACAGCTGGAGCTGGGGCGGGGCAGGGCTGGGCTGGGCTGGAGATCAGCAAGAGCTTCTTCCTCCAGATGGGGCTGGGGCACTGACCAGGCTCCGTAGGGAATGGTCACAACCTCGATTCTGCTGCAGCTCCAGGAGCCTTTGGACACTGCTCCTGGGAATGCCCAGGCTGCCACTGTTGGGCTGTCTGTGCAGGGCCAGGGCCTGCACTCCATGATCCCACTTCCTCCCTCCCAGCTCAGCCCCTTCTGCAGTTCTCACCCTTGGGCTCAGCCTTTGTGTCTCCTCCAGGCACTGGCAGAGCTCTTGGGGCCGGGGCAGGAGCGGGACAGCCCCAGCGTTCCCCTCTCTGTGACACCACGGTGGTGACAGCTCCAACATTCCCTGCCTGGAGACACTCCAAGGGAAGCGTCCAGAGCCACATCCAGAGAGCAAAACTGACCAGGCACTGAGCACCCCGGCCTGGTCTGATGTGCAAACCTCTGCACACAACTCAGGGAAGGTCCCCCTGGCCACCTCCACAGTGCCATAGGCAAGTGTCGCATAGAGTTACAGAACTCTGCCCAAAGCTGACAGGGGGAGTTAATTTAAAACAAACAAACAAACAAAAAAACCTCACAAAAACAAACAAACAAACAAACAAACAAAAACACCACAAAAAAACCCCCCAAAAAAACCCCCAAAAAAACCAAAACCAAAAAAAACCCCATACAAAACCAAAAATTCCCACCACCCAAAAAAAGAACCGAAACAAACAAAAAAAAAAGGGGAAAAAAAAAAAAAGGAAAAAAAAAAATCCTACAGGCCCTAAAAACAACCAAACGTCCCCCCAAATGCAACAAAACAAAACCAAACAAAAGAACAGAAAAATAAACCAAACCAACAAAAAACCCCAAACAAAACCCCAGGTAAAAAACAAACAAGAAAAAGAGATCTTCCCCTCAGCAGAGCTGTTCCATCCCTCAGTTCTCACACCTGCATACACACAAGAGCTGGGACTGCAAATAATGAAGACTCATTGGGCACATTTGCAGGAAAAGCAGATTCAGGACAGGCTTTCAGCAGAACTGTTCTCAGCTGAG
>JANEHK010000210.1:23142-46013 GCA_025960845.1 Tachycineta bicolor | reverse complement strand
TGTTTTCTGCCACGTATGCAAGAACAACAAACCAACTGAGGTTAAAGGGCTAACCCGTGCTTTTAAGGTGCAGCCAGTCGTAAAGTAACATGAAACGCGTGATTAAGGCTAAAAGCTGCATAAAAGAGATGTTTATGTTGCAATAAACAGCTCACTGTGATCATATTGATCATTGTGTGATGTCCCATTCTTCCGCACACAACCTCTAGAGAAGACTTTCCACAAGGAAGATAAAAGAAAGGAATTGTTTGTTCCCTCTCCCTCATCCTTCCCCCTTGTGCCGACCTTCTTGTCATCCCTTAGCAAAACCACCGAAAAGCATCTGCAATGAGGTGTTTCTGAAGGTCACTTCCCAAAAGGAACAAAGGAAGGTTTTCTGCCAGGGAAAAAGTGAGAAATACAGGATTTGGTCAGAGAGTTTTAAACATGACTGTTGTAATGCACCCCTCATCCCTGAGCGAGCATTTCTGTATAAGGAAAAGGGTTTCAGCTTATCTTAAACACATAAGAAAACCAGACCAGGAAGTTCTCTGTGTCCTTTTCATCAGTATCGGCTCAGTGCCAGCACAGAAGCAGCGACTGGGCGCTGGGAGTGCACCTCAAATCCTGTTACCAATCCACTGGGCTCAATGCCAAACAGCCCACCTAAACCATGAAGTACTAAAGGGACCTCACAAAAGAACTCAAAGGCTTTTTTGGACTGCCTGAGCAGTATCAGAGTGATCACTACACTGTGTTCGGCTTACATTTCTTTGTGTGTTTATGTTTATTATTTTCTTCATTTATCAAACCTTTTATTTTACAAAGCATGGCCACAGAAGTTGTGTCACTACGTGATTTAAGCCGTTTCTCTGAAGCGGGCTGGACCCTTGGAGGTATTGGAAACCCCAATATTGTCACGCGAACAGGGAGCTGTCATAGTGACAAGACCTGTTCAGCTTTGTTTTGGGGTTTTTTTGTAGATGTGCCCTCAGTTTACATAGGCCTTTTGCCCTTGGTCACGTTTTTAAAGTGATCTCATGGTGGTTTTTGGGCGTGAAAAAACCACATGATGGGCCTGGGAGCCAGAGGGGTTTTCCAGACCAGACCCCTGCCTGGTGGAAAGGGGTCCTAGCTGGGGGAGTCCAATCCTGGAACACCGAGTGGAAAAAGCTCCAAAAGAACCTGCAAGGCTGGCAGAGTGCAGGCAAGACAGAACACCGCTGCGTTTCCGCAGAGGATCCGAGATCAGCCAAGGGGGCTGGAATGCCACAGGAAGCCAATTCGGTGAGTGGAACCAGCAATTAGAAGCAGAGCAAGAAAATAATTTTAATTTTGATTGTAATTTAACATTATAACTCTTTCATTTGGGAAGAAACACCTCGAAAGACTTGTTTAAATGAGTTTATTAAAAAAACCCCGAAAACTTGAGAATACAAACAAGGCCTTTAAGACAGAGTGGGGTGAAGGACGTGCAGTCTGGAGGAAAAAAGGAGGGGAACCCTGTAGGACATAAACCACACCTTCAGCAAGAAAAAAAAAAAAAAAAACCACGGAGCAAAGCAAATTAAAAAGTAAAAAACCCCATGCAGCTAAAACCAAGCACAAGTAAAAGACAAAAGCATGCTCTGAATCTGTAATCTTGAAGAGCAAGAGTGAAGCAGGACAGACAGCTTCATATCTCATCTCTCTCCTTCTCTGTTCAATTTTCTCATAGGATCACAGCTCCTCCTAGGATCACAGCCCCTCCAATCTTCACTTAGTCCATCACAAATACCTTTGCTCCAACCCGCAATCTGAACAATCTTACCATTTTCCCCAATGCATATTTCCCACGATTTAAAAGGATATTCTAGTACACTACAGTCCATTATCATGGCTCATAAAAGACTTTCAGCCTAAAACCAAGACATCTTCTCTATTGCCTCCTGCTTAGGGCGTTTACTCTTTCTCTCTCTCTTCACTGGCTTCAGTTTCATGCTGTGTTTCTTTACATCTCTGACTCTTTTGCTCACACTTGGGGAAAGTGTTAATGTCCAGATGTCTCAGTTTGTGCAGGAAAATAGTAAACCTTTCACCCGGTGTGGTGGTCCCTGGACTGTCACCTCCGTTTTTCTGAGTTTTTTTAAAGCCTTCTGATTGTTCATAAGATGGAGTCAGGTTCTTTAGCTTCTGCACAATATTAGGAGCAGTTTTCGCTTTTTCTCACACATGATAACATAAACAAACATTTTGTTTTTCAATCCCTTGTCCTTTGTTTGCATATTTTTAACCTGAAAACAATTGTAACTGACAGCTGGTCTGGCCATTCAGCTGGGAAGGTGATAACCCCAGAAGCCAATCCACAATCAGACCCACAAATGTATAAAAAGTAAGAAATAAACAGGCAGAGGAGCTCTCAGCCTTGGCTTGGCCTTGAGTTCTCTCTGAGGAGCAACTCTGCCCTGCAAATCTCCGGTCTCCGTGTGGTGCCGCGGTCACACTGGACCATCCACAGAGGGCGATTCACTTCTTTGGAGAGTGTGCAACCCCTCGGCTGCCTCAGTTCACGGGAACTCCCCTTCGAGAAGTCCCTTCAAGAGTTTTCCTTGTGGCTTAAGGTGAGCAAAAATACTCCAACCCATGAGCCTTTGCAGTTCCATGTTAATGTTTCACACCCCATTGGTTATTCCCCTTGTTCCTGGTTTTTGCCCCTCCTGATTGGTTCTTTTTGGATCCAGCCCTTTCCCAATTCCTTTTCCCATTGGCCAAGTTGTGAAACCCCACCCCAGCTACCCTATGTAATCCCTCTCCACTGGGGCCATTTTGCTCTTTCTCCTCTGAACTTTGTGGAATAAAGAAGCTCTCCTGGAGATCAGAAAGACCCCATCCTGCTGCTTTTTCTCCTGCATTGTTCCAAGAAAGGAGCCAAGTGTCAAATGGACAACAACATGATTAGGTTTGATCTCATTTTATTATTCTTAATAGCCTGTATTTATGTGGTTAAAGGCTAAAGCAAGCACAGTTAAACAATAGATTGGTTAAAAGCTCATGTTCACATGCTCTAAATGATTGTCCATTGGTCCATGGCTTTTGGCTGCATGGTCAGTTTGTTCTGCCTTGCCATCAGCATTTCTGTCTTCAGCATCCATGAGAAGGAACAACAAGTTGTTGCATTTTCTACTTTCTTGCTAATTCAGACAGCACAGGAGCAGCACAGGAGCAGCACAGGAGCAGCACAGGAACAGCACGAGATCCTGTACAACATGTCCTCTGATAGCAAGGATGGTTCAAACCTCCCATCACAAGGTTGTGACCTCGCTCTTCTAAAAACTCCTCTACGCTGCGTCGCCAGGGGCAGCAAGCGTGACTCTGCTGCTCAGGCAGCCTCACACAAAGAGCAAATCACTCTACACCTGAGAGTGCACAAAGAGCTAATAACTCAGTGCCTGAGAGTGCCTGCACTCCCATTGAGCTGGGTGTATTTTTAAAGACATTTCTGATAAGGAAAGTCTTGGCACCTTCACTAGCAGATCAGACCGCAACACTGAGCAAACTACAGCAAGAAGAGCATAAAAGTTTCTGGTTCAACTTCCTTAGAAGTTTGAGGGTGAAATGAAAACTCTCTTCCTAATATGAAAACATCTGCTCAGGGGTGGCCGTGCACTGTACAGCAGTACACAGTATAACAAACAAAATATTCAGGAGAAGAAACGCTTGATGGAACTTAGCACAGCAACACTCGTGGGCAGCTCTCGTTCTCTTCACCTCCAGCAGGAGCCTTGCTGGGCATCCACTTCCCAGGGAGGAAGCTCCACACGCTCCAAGGAGGAACAACTCAGGAGATCTTCCCCTGGCAAGGGGGACTGCACTTTTACACTCCAAAGGGAATGACTGGCAGGCAGAGGCCCCCAGCTCACTTGAGCAGCTCTTCTGCCCAATCTTGCACCACCAGCAGCACCTTCATACAGGGCCAGGAGCCACCAGGAGTTTCAGCACAATTCAACCCCAAAACAACACAGGCTGGCCCTTGCAAAGCCACCTGCAGACATTTCCAAGTCACACTTGCTCCCTGCCCACATCCCAGCCATCTCCAGGCTGACAAAGGCTCTGCAGCTCATGTGCTGTCACATAAACTCCATGGTGACATCCCGGGGGTCTCAAAGGCTGGTTAAAAAACCCCCACGAGCTCACGTGCTGTCACAGGAACTCCATGGTGACATCCCAGGGGTCTCAAAGGCTGGTTAAAAAACCCCATGAGTTCATGTGCTGTTACAAGAACTCCATGGTGACACCCCAAGGGTCTCAAAGGCTGGTTAAAAAACCCCATGAGCTCACATGCTGTCACAGGAACTCCATGGTGACACGGCCAGAGCTCTCCCTGTGCCCAAAGAACACGGAGTTCACAGGCGGTCCCAGGAGACCCAGATGCACATCTCAGGAGGCTGCAGCTGCTGAGAAGCCCTGGTGGCACAGGCACTGCCATGGCCTCAGGGCTGCCAGCCCAGGGCTCTCTCTCCATGCTGCTAAAGACACGGCATGGCACAGGCACTCGAGCAGCACTTCGGGAATCATGGCAAAGCCATCAGCAAAGAAAGATTTCACAGCAGAGCCACAGCGGGACAAGGTTCACTGCCAAGCTTCACTCTACAACCGACCTGATGCTTAAGGTGCAGCCAGGAAGCAAAACAATCAAAAATCCAGAGTCAGTCAATTCAAAATGGAACAAAATGTGATCTAATTGTCTATGTGGGTGTGTGTGTTTGTGTGTTTGTGAAGATGCTATCAAGGGAAAGGATCAAAAGGACGTGGCCTAAAGGCTCCAGAGCATTTCACTTAACAGCAATTCAGCTTAGCAGCAAGCAAACTTAGAACTTGAACTTACACCATTTAGCAGTGGAATAACAACTCAAAGATTTTCAACTTAACCACGCTTCAACTCAACAAGACTTCACTCAGACCTGAACTCCAACCCAACATCCCAGAAAAGGACTCCTAAAGGATAGACCATCTCTCAATGGGAACTCGACTCACAGGCAGAACGGACTGACAATTCCAAAGGACTTGAGACTCCAGGAGAGCAGTTCCTCTCCCACATTCCAGGGAGGACATGCACACCAGCTCCCAGTGTTCACCATCCAGACAAAAACAATGTTTGCAGGGCTGGGAAAATCAAAAAACAACAGAGACACATCAGGCAGCAGCCCTTGCAGGGAGCACACAGCATTTCTGATAAACTCCAGAAGAGCTGGGCCAAGCGCAGCTCCTCAAGGCCGAGGCCTCAGCAGCATTTCTCACATCACGGTGGGGCTGAGAAAGGGGAGGCAAGGGCAATGCAGCAGCACCAGCCAGGAGATCACAGCTGATCACAGGCCCTCCACGCTGACATCCTGAGCCACCCCAGGGCTCCTCATCCTCCAAAGGCTTCGGAGCTCACGGGCACTCACGGCCACAGCACAGGGGTCTCTCTGTGCCACACAGCCCGTTTGGCTCAGGCACTCCCTGGCCTTGCACAGCCCGTTTGGCTCAGGCACTCCCAGTGCTCTCTGTGCTCCTCAGGAACACTGATGGCAGGGGCAAGCCCAGAGGCTCCCTGGGGACATCCCAGGGCTCTCCCATCTGCCAAAGCACCCCCAGCTCACAGGCTGCAACAGGATGTCACTTGGCACACCAGTGCTGCCTGCAGGCTGCTGAGCGGCCCTGGTGGCACAGCATCTCACAGGGGCTCCGTGCTGACAGCCCAGGGCCCTCCAGGCTGAGAAAGAGGTGTCTTGTCACCCATGGTCACACAGGGGCCACTGCTGTGACATCCCAGTGCTCTCCATGCTCACAGGAACACTGAGCTCACCAGCAGTCCCATGGGCTCCATGGGGATATCCCTGGGCTCTTCAGCACACCGAGCTCACAGCCTGGAACAGGATGAGCATTGTGCCCTCAGTTCTTTCTCTGGGCTACTGGTATTTGCAGATAAAGGGATCGATTCAAAGGCAGCCTTGTCCAGGGCACTTCAGCAGCTCATCTTCCAAATCTTTGGGTCCCTATCAGCACCTTCATTGAGGGGCAGGAGCCACAAGGAGTTTCAGCAGAATTCAGACCCCTAAACAACACACTGTGCCCCCTCTCAGTCTATACTGGGAGCTTTGTACATTGGACATTTTCCTAGAGCCTTTCCCACATCCCAAGGCAAAGCAGCCAGCCAAAAGCAGCCTGCTGCATCCTCCCAGGGGTCCTCAGACTGCTGAAGTGCAGGGACAGCAAAGGCAGTGTCAGGCCTTCCATCCTTACATCCCAGGTGGTTACAGGTTTCCCAAAATGCCTGAACTCATCGGCATTCCCAGGGCTTCCACAGGAACATCCCAGAGATATCTGGGGGATGACTGTTCTAGGGTGACTTTGTGATGCTTGTATCCCCAATCATCTGTTCTGTTTGTGCTGTATATTGAGTTCTGTGCCTTTAGGACTAGTTCTAAGAGCAAGGAGAAGCACAGAGTTTGTTTTGAGAAATCTGCCTGACTCCTACACATTCTTCTCTGGATGGAGTGTGGAGTGTTCGCGGAGGCTTGGAGAGACTGCAGGACAGAGATTTTTTTTTTTTTTTTGCTTTTAGTTAGTTTCAGCTAGCTAGTGCAGAGAAGTTCCCTGGAGTTTTTGGGTTTTTTTTCTTTTTTTCCTTGGGACTGTTTAAACCTGCTCTGGACTGAAAACCCAGGGGAGCACTGGGGGCTGCACCTGCGGCCCACTGGGGCCTGGACCTTGGTATTTTCCAGCAGCGCCGGAGGGACTGGGACTGAGGAGAGACTGAGAGAGAGCCGAGCTCCACCCACGGCAAGGACTTTCTCAATTTGCCATCTCACTCCAGAACAAGAGGTTTTATTGTTTCATATTATTCATTCTTCATACTTGTATGCACTTTGTTTGTTAAGTAAAATAGTTTTTTCCACATTTCTCCAAAGAAGCTTTTTTTACCAGACCAGTTTGAAGGAGGGGCCACTTGTGTTTGCTTCCTGGAGGGTCCCATTCAGGGGTTTTCTCCCAAATTTGTCCCTAAACCAGGACAACGACAAAGACCCGGTGTTCTCAGAGGCACTCAGCCATTCAGCGCGTACATCCGAGGTGACTCTAGAGAGCTACAGCGCTGCTGTGTCACAGCCACTCACTGGGATTCCTGGAGGACATCCCTGTAGGAGTCTCCTGGGGTGTGTGGCTGGATGGGACAGGTGCTGACGAGAGATCTCTGGAGTCAAGGCTGGTCTTAGAGCGTCTGGTTTATTGCATAGGTTGTGAGTGAAGGGGCCCTGCTGAGAGCTGCCAGCCGCAGCTCAGAGCAGGCCCATGAGAGACAGAAAGAGAGCTAGGAGAGAACTAAGGGGGCGAAGTCAGGGAGTGAAGAGAATAGCGTAGTAGAGAGAAGAGAGGAAGAGGAGAAGAAGCAGAGCAGAGCAGAGAAGAGAAGAGCAGAGCGCAAAGTTCCCATTACATTAAATCCTTTTCCATACTGAATATTCTAATTTACACTGACCAATCTAGTACAAGATACAAATCCTATAGCATTTGCATACAGCCTATAAGAATCATTACATTACTCTACGTGTTACACTTTAAACTCCAGGAGTTGCTCTTCAAACCCCTCTTGCCAAGCTATCAGGGTCTGCTCTGACTCTTGGACCTTCGGTAAAGAGAAGGGCATTGGTAAATGAAGGGAGGATTACCTTCAGCTGGCCATGCCATTGTTTTCCAGACATTCAGTAACTAGGACATCTCAGACATAGAAACTTGCTTTTAATTCTATTTCACTTAGATGTTTCATATTCTCAAAATCTAAGCAGTCATATTTATAAGACTTTCTAGTTTCATCCTCCCCAACGCATCCCAGCAATCTCTTGTGTGACAGCGATGGAAGAGGTGGGACTGACTGCTTGGATGTAAAAAGTCGGTTTATCGATCACAAAGCTTTAGTATATCTTCTGTGATCGCGGCACGCAAAGCAATCACACGGAGACAAGAGATTTGCAGGGCAGAGTTGCTCCTCAGAGAGACAGCAAGGCCAAGAGCTCCTCTGCCTGTTTATTTCTTACTTTTTATACATTTGTGGCTCTGGTTGTGGATTGGCTTCTGGGGTTATCACCTTCCCAGCCCAATGGCCAGACCAGCTGTCAGTTACAATTGTTTTCAGATTAGAAATATGTAAACAAAGGACAGAGAATGAAAAAGAAAGGATTTGTTTATGTTACGTGTGTGAGAAAAGGTAGAAACTGCTCCTAATATTGTACAGGAGCTAAAAGGTCTGACTCCATCTTATGAACAATCAAAAGGCTTTAAAAAACTCAGAAAAACCAGGGTGACACCGAGCTGACATCCCTCACCACATGGACTCGGTGCTCAACATCCTGGACTCCCTCAAGTCCCCAGCCTGAGGAGGCTCACCTGGCACCGTCGCAGCCTTGGGGAGGGGGCTGGAGGTCTGCAGCACCCAGGGGTGCTGGGCGGTGCTGGACAACCCACCCTGGATCCCCGAACACCCCCTGGCTCTTCCTCTGAGCCAATGGCAACTCCTGATTGAGCTGCTCCAGCACGACTCAGCGACACAGGAGCTGGGGGCAGTGCTGGCCCCTGACGGCTCCATGGTCGCCCTCGGTCCCCATCTGGCCGGAATCAAGGCGGGGCTGAGATCTGGCGGCTTGTAAGAGTCGGTCTGAAGTTCCCCTCATTTGCCTCACAATCGTCACAAAGACCCCGAGGACCCCACTGCAGTTCTGGGCTGCTCGAGGTGGATGCTCGCCAATCGTCCGCAGGTGCATTTTCCTGTGTCACCACGCCACGGTACACGGGCTGTGAGCAGTGTAATGGTAGTTCTGTACCTGAAGTTTGCACCTGCTTCACGGTCCCTGCTTCACGACAATAGCCTAGGAATTTCCCCACCTCTTGGCCAAGGGAACTTTCTGGGGTAACTTTGGTGGTCCCCCACAGAAAATCCCTCATCTGCTTCACAACCACCGTGACAGACAGAGATCAAAGCCCCCTTGCAAGGACTGAGACTGAGGCCTCTATACAAAGCCCCTCTCAAGGATTGAGACATGAGACCCCTACAACCCCAATACAGGGGGTGGGGGCTGACTTAACCAAAGCGAGATGTTTGCCTGGAGGCGTGCTCGTGGGACCAAGGAGACAATGGCTCTCGCGCACTGCTGAGAACATGGACTACCTGTTCCCCCTTGGTGGCTTCAATAATTCTTATTACCTGTTCACCCCGTGATGGAGGACTATAATAAAAACCCCTGAGTTAACCAGAGATTTCCAGAGACTCTCCCCGACGTGACAGGCAGATCCATTGACCGGATCACAAGGACTTTGTCTCCACGTTTGATAGCTATATCCCCTCTTTCCTCTATCTTTTTCTCTCTCTCTCTTACTCCCTCTATCACATTTGCTGTGGTCAATCAATAAAAGGTGCATTTGTTTCGATTAATACTGAAATCCCCTCTATGTTGTGTTTTGCACTCTGAGATTGGTAAACAAACCATCACAAGCCCTGCGTGTACGAGCGGATTGTAACACAGCTTTGGGCGACCTCTCTCCACCTTTGACCCGCCTGCTGACCCCCTCTTGGCTGTCACCATTGCTGAGGCTTTGGGGACATCCTGCCTCCTGGTACAGGGGAGTGACAACAACGCCACCGCACTGGGACCTGGCAGCTGCTGGCATCACGAGAACCCCCAAAATTACATTTTAAGGGGTCCCCCAGCCCCGACCCTGTGGCCATTGGGATCATGGATGGAATGGTCTTGGGGGCAACAGCTGGCCCAGGGACCCCTCCCAGTGGCCAAGCTGCTCCAGGGCTACTACAGGACTGAGAATGGCTTGGAAGCAGGGAGACCTCCCAGCAGTTATGGGTGCCAGGATTTTGGGGCACTGGCAGGACAGGGACAGCTAAAGAAGGAGGTGGCAGAGGTTTTGGGCATGCTGAGGACCCTATCACCCAGCCCAGAGCTCCTGTCCTATGGGGACAGAGGAGGTGGTGGCTGCAGCTCTTTGAGTGGCGTGGGAGTTCAGCGAGAACTATGTGGGTATGGGCGGGATGGCACCTCGTAAATGGGGGTCTCACCCCTCAGGGGTTGTCAGATGCTAAACAGGAGTTGTCACCTCACAGACAGGGATTGTCACCCCTTAAGCAGTGGTGTAACCACCTAAATGGGGTGGTCACCCCCTAAACGGGGACTGTCACCACACAAATGGGCACTTTCATCCCCTAAATGGGGTTGTCACCTCTCAAACAGGGATTGCCACTACTCAAATGGGCATTGTCATTCCCAAATGGAGTTGTCATCCCCTAAAGAGTTGTTGTCACCTCCCAGACAGGGGTTGTCACCCCCTATGTCCACACAAGGCCTCTTCCATATTCCTAATGACTCAGCAGACATATCCAGCCCCTTGTCCCCACATGAACTCTTCTGTGTCCCCATCAAGCCCCATGTCCTCACAAGGCCTCTGCTGTGTCCCCAAGATCTCAAGTGACAGCTCCACCTCCTCATCCCCAGAGAGCACCCAGCCATTGGGCCCCATTGTCTGTGGGATGCCTGTCCCTACCAGGGCACCCCAGCCCCACTGCAGCCTCACTGGGCTTGGTGTCCCTGCACCACACCCTGGAGCCAGCACAGCCCTGCTGGACCTTTGGTGCCTGCGCCCACACCATGATGGACATGCAGCGCTTCCACCAGGACACTCGCGGCTGGGACATTGGCTACAAGTCACTGTCACCTCCCCAGGGTGATGGCACCCACCACGGGCCCGGTACCCCCTGTGGGGGTGGCCATTGTACCTCTGTTGGGACTGTCACCCCCTTAGTTTCTGTCACCTCCCATGGGCTGTGTCATCCTCTGTGGTTCTCATCATCTCCTTCAGTCCCTGTCGCCCACCATGGTCTTTGTCATCCCCGGGTGCTGGCACCCACCACAGTCCCTGTCAACCTCCATGGGGCTGGTCATTGCACCCCATTGGTCATGTCACCCCCACTGGTTCCTCATGGGGCTGGTCATTGTCTCCCCATGGTCCCTGTCAACCTCCATGGTCACTGTCATCATCCTGTGGTCACCATAACTGTCCCACCATGGTTCTTGTCACCCTCCACGGTCCCTACCACTGTCCCCCTGCAGTATGCATCACTGTCCCCTCATGATCCCCACCATTGTCCCCATCCCTGTTCTCCTTCTCTCCCTGTAAGCCCCTATAGCACCCACCATTGTGCCCATATTTTCCCCACCACTGTCCCCCTTCAATCCCTACCACTATCCCCTCACTGTACCCATCCCTGTCCCTTTGAAGAAACCACCATTGCCCCCCCAAAGTCCCTATGACTGTCCTCCACTGTCCCCCTCACTGTTCCCATTGTGCCATCGTAGCTTTCTGGTGGGGTCTGACAGGTACCTGTTCGAGGGCCAGGGGTGGCACTGGGGAGGTGCCCACACCAATAGCTACAAGACCCAAGGCTTCAGCATTGGTATTATTGGGGACTTCATGGCCACCCTTCCAGACCCCAACACGCTGGTCCTGGTGCAGGATGAGCTCCTGCCCTGCGCCATCCACTCTGGCCATGTCTGGCCAGACTTCACCCTGGGCAGCCACTGCCAGCTCAGCCACACTGACTGCCCCGGCAATGCCTTCTTCCAGGAGATCAAGAACGGGCTTGGCTTTCAGGGGACACCAATGGCCCTGGAGTTCAGGGTGGGTGGCCTGGTGGGGTTGGTGGGAGGGGGTTTGGGGTCATCCTGGGACTGACTGTGGGTCTTGTCCACTCTGCAGTGAGGAGCAGCCCCAGCTGGGAAGCCAGGGATGGATGAGGGCATGAGAGGTTAGACATTGATCCAGATGGACATCAGAATCATGGATCCTAGCTGGACTCTGGTCTGAACAGCCCCTGGCCCTGCAGCCCCCCAGCCTGACCAGCCCCCAGCCCAGATGACCACAAGCCTGGCACCACCTTGTTCCACCCCACTAGCTCCCCAGCCCATCCCAGTAGTCCCAACCCCAAAATTACCCAAAATAAACCCAAATCCAGAACATCAGCTCTGGGTGGTCCCTGCAGAGCGCAGGGGAAACTGAGGCACAGGCTGAAGGTGACTTTGTGGTGACGGGAGGGGACGGGACTTTGGGAGCCATCCTGGAGACCTGAACATCCCGCAAAAGGAACACCCACTGCCTAAATTGTCACCTGCTGCATCCTGGGACCCCCACCCACCATTTCAGAAGAGGAGGAGGAGAAGGAGGAGGAGGAGGAGGAGGAGGAGGAGAAGGAAGAGGAAGAGGAAGAGGAAGAGGAAGAGGAAGAGGAAGAGGAAGAGGACGAGGACGAGGAAGAGGAAGAGGAAGAGGAAGAGGAAGAGGAAGAGGAAGAGGAAGCTGAGAAGGAAGAGGTGAGGGTGTGACTGAAACTCCTGCCTGGTCACATCAGGAAGCCACAACAGAAACTGAGGTCGATCACCAGCAGCAAAGTACCATGGGGGACCAGGGGTGGGGACATGGGGACAGTCCCCAAGGTCCCCCTGGTGGGATCCTGCAGCCGGGGCAGTGTGAGGGTACAGGGTCAAGCAGCATCTTCAAGGGGATGCAGGGGGGTGGAAGTGGTGGGGGTGACCCGAAAATGTTGTCATGCCCTCCCTCCATAGAAGGGCCACCCCCTGCTTCTGGGTGCTGGTGACAAATTGGTGGGTGGCTGTGACAAAAAGCAAAGGTGCCACCTCGGGGATGGCACAGAGAGGCGATCCTGCGGTGCCACCACACCCTGCCCCCCTGCTGAGGGACACCACAGGGTGACAAAGGAGCATCGGGGGTGTCCCCAAGGGGTGAGTGGAGTGGTGGGAAGAGAGGACACGTGGTCAGGGCACGTTGGAAATGCCTCTGGTCCCACCTGCATCTGGGGCATGGGGGTGGCGGGGCACCTATCCCCCGTGTCACCCTGTCTCCCTGGCACCCTATCCACTTGTGCCCCTGTCACCCATTGTCATCCGCTGTCACCGACTGTCACATCTGCTAGGCAGGGAGGAGTGGTGGCAATCCCAGGGGACACCCCCATAGCCCATTGTCACCAGCTGTCACCTACTGTCACCTCTGCTGGGCAGCGAGGGGTGGTGGCACTTCCAGATGGCCACATGGGTGTCGAGGTGGATCTGCACTTACCTCCTGTGGGCACAATTCCAAAATGTGACCTGGGGACACAGGGTGGCACTCACTGTCACTGTCACTGTCATTGTCACCATCACTGTCCCTGTTATTGTCACTGTCACCATCACTGCTATTGTCATTGTCCTGTCACTGTGTCCCGTGGTGACTTTATGATGCTTGCATCCCCAATTGTCTGTTCTGGTTTTGCTGGACATTAAGTTCTACGCCTTTAAGGCTGGTTCTGAGAGCGAAGGGGGGGAAAGAAGCGCAGTGTTTGTTTGCAGAAACCGCACTCACTCCTCTGCATTCTGCTCCTGGACTGTGCTGCCTACAGACAGACAGCGAGAGAGAGCTCTCCTTTGCTTTTTAGTTAGTTTTTTGCTAGCTTAGGCACAGGATTTCCCTGGACTGTTTTTCTTCTTTTTCTTGGAACTGCTTCAACCTGTTCTGGAACTGAAAACCCAGAAAAACACCCCTAGCCCATGCCTGCAGCCCACTGGGGCTCAGGATGGCATTTTCCAGAGCCCGAGGGACTTTTAAGAGACTGGGCAAGCTGAGCTGCAACCCACAGCAAGGGGGTTGCCCAATTTTGCCGTCTCTCTTCAGAACGGTGAGAAGTTTTGTTGTTTGATATTGCACATTGTTTTTGTGCTTGTGGTGCTTTGCTTGTTGAATAAACAGTTTTTTCAGGTTTTCTCTAAGGATTTTTTTCCTGGACCAGTTGAGAGAGGGGCCACTTGGGTTTGCTTTCCAGAGGGACCCCATTCGGAGATTTCCTCCCAAACTGGCCCTAAACCAGCACACCGGTTCCCGTCCCCATTCCCGAAGCCATTCCCGCTCCCAGTCTCCATTCCCTCTTCCCATTCCTGGTCCCTGTCCCTAATCCCAACCCCAGTCCCGGTCCAAGTCCCCATTACCAGTCCCATTAACGGTCCCTGTCCTCATTACCGGCCCTGTTTCCATTCCCTTTCTCAATCCCTATTCCCGGGAGCATTCCAGGTACCCGTCCCCATTCCCGGTCCCTGTCCCCATTCCCGGTCCCTGTCCCCATTCCCGCTCCCCTCTCCCCTCACCGGACACCGCCGCCATCGCTCCGGCCCTCACCTGACCGGGGAAACCCCGCGCTGCTCCCGCCCACCAATCACAGCGCGCGATCGCTCCCGTATTTGCATAACCACGCCCCACTGCCTGGCCCCGCCCCTCCCCGCCTGCAGCCGCCTCCGGGCGCTGTTTGCTCCCAGTTCCCTCCCAGTGCTCCCAGTAAGAGCGATACTGGCAGGGAAAGCGCTCCCACTTCCTTCCCGCTGCTCTCAGGATCGCTCCCGGTGCTCCCAGTGTCGCTCCGAGTGCGGGGTCGCTTTGGAATCCCCCCTGGGGCAGAGCGCGGCTGCTTTTGAGTGTCAGCAGCACCCGGGCCGGGCTGGGAGCGGAGGAGGAGCGGGAGGAAGAGGAGGGTCAGAGGAGGACGACAAAGAAAGAGAAAGGCAGGAGCAGGAGGATCAGAAGAAGCAGAAACAGGACAGACAGAGGAGGGGGAGGAGCGAGAGAAGGAGCGGGAGGAGGAGCGGGAGGAAGCGGAGCAACAGCAGAACCACGTGAACTCCCCGCGTGGTTGCTCGGACCGCAGCTCCCCCGGCTCCGGGAGCATCGCCCTCGCCCCCGGAACCTGCCGGTGAGTGGAGAGAGGGAGCTCGCCCCAGATCCGGAACCTGCCGGTGAGTGGGGAGAGGGAGCTCGCCCCAGATCCATGGGGGAGCGGGCGGGGGGGGCCCTCCGGGTGACTTTCTTTGAGGACCAGGGGCTGTTTGCATATTGCAGGACCCCAAAGCCGAGCGGGAAATGCCCCTGATGCCCCTGGAGGGATCTTGGGAGAATCCCACGTGGCGATCACCCAGTACCGGCGGGCAGACGGGCCATATCGGGTTTGGGGATCCCGGGTGAGCCAAGGAGGAACGCAGGAGCCCCGGAGCGGGGAGAGCGCAGAGGGGCGATCCCGGAGATGATCAGAGTCCGGACCTCCCGAGACTGAAAAGGGGCGCTGACTTCGGCAGCTGCACTTGGGCAGCGGGACCATCAAACCAAACGTGCTCAGGGCTTTTTTTCCCCCCCAAACCAGGATTTTCCATTCCCAAACTTTGGTCTGATAAAGGAGGAGGAGGTCACAAGAAAAAAGAAGATAGCCCTGGAGCCCCAGGCAGGTGAGGAGGAAGTCAGTGCCCCTTTCCCCCTCTCTCCTGCTCCATCTCCCAGCCCAGCATGGCCCCCAGCTGCTGACACCGTCCTGCCGGGGATGCACTGGGCGGGGATCTCCTTCCCATTCCCTGTGGCACAGAGGCAAATCCCCATGCTCTCCTTCTTCTTGCTCCCCCAGACATGGAACTGAGGACGGAGACCAGAGAGGACAAATCCCCACAGCAGAACCTCGTGGAAGAGGCTGGTTTGAGCAGCTCCACAATGCAGGAATCCAACGGGGAGGAAAAGCCCCGGAGATCCCAAACAAGGAGGGGCTGCAAATACAGATCACGGGGATCCGAGCAGGAAAGACCCACCCTGGGCTTGGGAGGCACCCAGAGATCTGGCCAGAGCTTCAAGGTGGAGGTCCATGATCAGCTTCACAAGGGGGAGAAGCACCACAAGTGCTGGAATAGCTTCAGCCAGAGATCCCACTTGATCTGCCATTGGGGAATCAACACTGGGGATTGGCCCTACGAGTGTGGGGCCTGTGGGAAGAGGTTCAAGTCGAGTTCCAACCTCATTGTCCACAAGAGGATCCACACTGGGGAGAGGCCCTATGAGTGTGACCAATGCAGGAAGAGGTTTTTGAGGAGCTCCAATCTCCTGCTGCACCAGCGGATTCACACGAATGAGAGGCCCTTCCGCTGCCCCGACTGCAAGAAGGGCTTCAAGCAAAACTCTGCCCTCATCTGCCACCGGCGCATTCACACCGGGGAGAGGCCCTACGAGTGTTCCGAGTGTGGGAAGAGCTTCATCCAGCGCTCCACCCTGAAGATCCACCAGAGAAGCCACACGGGGGAACGGCCCTATGAGTGTGGGGAGTGTGGGAAGAGCTTCAGGTCGAGCTCCGCCCTGACTATCCACCAGAGAAGCCACACAGGGGAACGGCCCTACGAATGTGGCAAGTGTGGGAAGAGCTTCAAGACTAGCTCCGACCTGCTTGTCCACCAGAGGAGCCACACAGGGGAACGGCCCTATGACTGTGGTAAATGCAGGAAGGGATTTCAAACCATCTCTGATCTCCTCAGGCATCAGCAGATTCACACAGATGAGAGGCCCTTCCACTGCCACGACTGTGGGAAGGGCTTCAGGGATAAGTCCCACCTCGTCAGGCACCGGCGCATCCACACTGGGGAAAGGCCCTATGAGTGTTCTGAGTGTGGGAGGAGCTTTTCCAGCAGTTCCCACCTGATCAGCCACCAGCGAATGCACACTGGAGAGAGGCCCTACGAGTGTCCCGAATGTGGGAAGAGCTTCTCACAAAGCTCTACACTGACTGCCCACCAGCGCATCCACACTGGAGAGAGACCCTACGAGTGTCCTGAGTGTGGGAAGAGCTTTAGGCACAGCTCGGTCTTGAAAAAACACCAACGGAGGCACCATTAAGGGAAGTCCTGAGAGTGCCCCAAGTGCAGCAAGAGCTTCATGCGCTGCTCCAGCTCTGTCCCCCATGGGAGTATCTGTGCTGGATGATCTCCAGTGACTGCTGGTGGGCAGAGCCCCAGTGATCCGTGTTGGGAAGACACCTGGCTGGGGGGCTCCACATCTTCCTGACTCCCCATGGCCTGGATTTTCTTTTCATTTCTCCTTATACTTTCAAAACAGCCAAAACCGGGGTAAAAATAAAATCATTTCACTACGACTTGAATGGGGGCATGAAAGGATCTTTGAGGGGATGTGGAGGATGCTGGGTGTGAGGGAGTTGAGGGTTCCTGGGAGGGAATCTGGGAGGTTGCTCAGGGTTTTGAGCACCCCAGGCCAAGTGGCCCGGCTGCCCTGGGAGACCCTGGCGGAGGTTCTGGGGCAGCTACTCAAGGACCCTTTGCCCTTTAACTTGTTCCCATGTCCCCCCATCCTGGTTCCTGGTATCCCCTGTCCAGCATCCCCCTCTCCCTGCTTTCACCCCCCTTGCCCCACACTCATTCCCATGTTACCCCACGCCTGGTCCTGTCCTACTCACTCCAGTGCAGGTCTCATTCCTGGTCTCATTCCTTCTTCCTGTCCAGTTTCCTTCTCTCTGATTTCCAGTCCCATATTCCATGTCCCGTATTGCTGTCGTGTTCCCATTCTCTCATTCCCGGCCCATCTGCTGGTCACACATTTCTGTTTCTATATTCCCTGTCCTGTTCCCATATTTCCATTCCCAGTCCTGTTGCTGTATTCCTGTTTCTGATCCCTAGCCCATCTTCCTAATTCCCATCCCACATTCTCTCTCCGGAATGCTGTTGCTGTTTCCATCTTCCTTGTCTCGGCCAAATATTCCCATGCCCAGTCCCCATTCCCGGTCCCATTCCCCATTCCCGGTCCCCATTCCCTGTCCCTATTCCCGGTCCCTGTCCCTATTCCCTGTCCCCATTCCCGGTCCCTGTCCCCATTCCCTGTCCCCATTCCCATTCCTTGTCCCCATTCCCATTCCCTGTCCCCATTCCCGGTCCCTGTCCCCATTCCCGGTCCCTGTCCCCATTCCCGGTCCCCTCTCCCCTCACCAGACGCCGCCGCCATCGCTCCGGCCCTCACCTGACCGGGGAAACCCCGCGCTGCTCCCGCCCACCAATCACAGCGCGCGATCGCTCCCGTATTTGCATAACCACGCCCCACGGCCTGGCCCCGCCCCTCCCCGCCTGCAGCCGCCTCCGGGCGCTGTTTGCTCCCAGTTCCCTCCCAGTGCTCCCAGTAAGAGCGATACTGGGAGGGAAAGCGATCCCAGTTCATTCCTGCTGCTCTCAGCATCGCTCCCGGTGATCTCAGGGTCGCTCCCCGTGATTCCAGTGTCGATCCCAGTGCCGCCAGCGGCTGAAGCGGTTCAGCTATACCCCCAGCGCAAAACGCGGCTGCTTTTGTGTATCGGCACCCGCACGGGCCGGGGTGGGAGCAAAGGAGGAGCGGGAGAGGAGAGAGAGAGAAGGAGGAAAAGGAAAAAGAGGAGAAGGAACAGGAGGAAAAGGACGAGCAAGAATAGGACGGAGAGAGGAGGAGCTGGCGGAAGAGCAGCACCAGCAGGAACACCAGGAGGTTCCCCCGCCTGCCGGCTCAGACCGCAGCTCCCCCGGCTCCATCGCCTCCCCCGGAACCCGCAGGTGAGCGGGGATGGAGAGCTCGCCCCAGATGCGTAGGGGGATCTCCGGGAGGGTTTTCTTGTGGGGCAGGGGATGTTTGCATATTGCGGGACCGCAAAGCCGAGCTGGAAATCCCCGTGGAGGGATCTTGGGGGGGTCCCATGTGGCGATCGCCCGGTACCGGCGGGCAGCGGGGCGATCTCGGGTTTGGGGATCGCCGGGAGAGCCGGGGGGGAACGCGGGAGCCGCGGAGCGGGGAGAGCGCAGAGGGGCGATCCCGGAGCTGGGGAACCCCCTGGCAGCGTGGAGGGGTGGAGGACCCTCGAGATGAGCGGGGTCCGGGTCCCCCGAGATTGAAAGGGGCGCTGACTTCTGCAGCTTTGGGCAGGGGGACCGTCAAACCCAACGCGCTCAGCCCTTGTTTTTCCCCTAGACCGGGACTTCCCATTCCCAAACCTGGGCCTCTGTAGGAGGAGGAGGCCCTGAGGAAGGGGAATATGGCCCGGGAGCTCCAGGCAGGAGAGGAGGAAGTCAGCGCCCCTTTCCTCCCCCTCTCCATCTCCCAGCCGAGCAGGATAACCCCGCTGCCGACGCTGTCCTGCCGAGTACGAACTGACGGGATTTCCTTCCCCTTCCCTGTGGCACAGAGGCAAATCCCATCCTCTCCTTGTCTCTCCTGCCCCAGACAAGGAGCTGAGGATGGAGACCAGGGAGGACAAATCCCCACAGCAGATCCTCATGGAAGAGGTCGTTTTGAGCGGCTCCACGGCGCAGGAATCCAACGGGGAGGAAAAGCCCTGGAGATCCCGCACAAGGAGAGGCTGCAAACGCAGATCACAGGGATCTGAGCATGGAAGATCCACCCTGCGCCCGGGAGGCGGCTGGACCTCAGAGCTGGGGGTCCCTGAGCAGCTTCACAATGGGGAGAAGCCCCACAAGTGCTCGAAATGTGGGAAGAGCTTCAGCCAAAGATCCTCCCTCATCTACCACTGGAGAATCCACACGGGGGAACGGCCCTATGAGTGTGGGGAGTGTGGGAAGACCTTCAGGTCAAGCTCTGACCTGATCAAACACCAGAGGAGCCACACTGGGGAGAGGCCCTATGAGTGTGGGCAGTGTGGGAAGAGATTCCGGTCGAGCTCTGACCTGATCAAACACCAGATAATCCACACAGGGGAGAGGCCCTATGAGTGTGCAGAGTGTGGGAAGAGCTTCAGCCAGAGCTCCACCCTGATCCGCCACCAGATGATCCACACAGGGGAGAGGCCTTACGAATGTGACCAATGCAGGAAGAGGTTTCAGACCAGCTCCAATCTCCTCTTCCACCAGCAGATTCACACGGATGAGAGGCCGTTCCTCTGCCCTGACTGCGGGATGGGCTTCAAGCAGAACTCCACCCTTGTCAGACATCAATGCATTCACACCGGGGAGAGGCCCTACAAGTGTCCCAAGTGTGGGAAGAGCTTCAGCCAGAGCTCCACCCTGAGTGTCCACCAGAGGAACCACAGGGGGAAACAGCCGTACAAGTGTGGGGAGTGTGAGAAGAGCTTCATGTGGAGCTCCCACCTCATTGCCCATCAGAGGAGTCACACACGGGAACGGCCTTATGAGTGTCCCGAGTGTGGGAAGAGCTTTATCCATAGCTCTAACCTGATCCTCCACCAGAGGAGCCACACGGGGGAACGGCCCTTTGAGTGTGCAGAGTGTGGGAAGAGCTTCAGGACGAGCTCCAACCTGACTGTCCACCAGAGGAGCCACACCGGAGAGAGGCCCTATGGGTGTGATAAATGCAGGAAGAGGTTTCCGACCAGCTCCGATCTACTCCTGCACCAGCGAATTCACACGGATGAGAAGCCCTTCCGCTGCCCCGAGTGTGGGAAGGGATTCAACCGCAAGTGGACCCTCATCACCCACCGGCGCATCCACACTGGGGAGAGGCCCTACAAGTGTCCTGAGTGTGGGAAGAGCTTCTCACAGAGCTCTAACTTAACTGAGCACCAACGGAGGCACCATTAAGGAAAGCCCTGTGTCTGACTTGTGTGCAGGAAGAGCTTCGTGTGCTGCTCCAGCTCCATCCCCAATGGGAGGATACATGCTGGATGATCCTCAGGGTCCCCTGGTGGGCACAGCCCTCATGAGCCACAGTGCTGGTGATCCATGTAGGGAAAAAGCCTGGCTGGGGGCACCACATCCTCCTAGCTCCCTGTGGGCACCTGGACACATCCACAGACCAGCATCAGAAATCTATTCTGGGGAGCAGATTTGCCGACTTCTGCCCCCAGAAATATCTTCCTTTTTGCATCTTCTGGTGGTGTCAAGCTATGCTGCATAGCCTTGGAGGTCTTCTTCAACATAATCCATTGTTTCAATTTTCTCTGGCCCATGGGCACTTCCACAGTAAATGGGGACTGACTGGGGCAAAACCCATGATTGTGGAGACAGTGGGGTGGAAGCCCCTCCAAAATAGTTTCTTCCAACCCACCGAAGCATGTGGATGCTCTGTCAGCAGAGACACGCAAACCCTTTTGTTTTGGCCTTGAAACAAAAAGGTTTCTGTTCATCCCTTTGGAAGCCCTGAAAGCGGGGTAAAAGTAGAGATGTTGAACTAAGGCATGGATGGGCACATATGGGGGAAATTACATGGGTGGGGCCATGGAAATAAATGGACATGGGTGGGGACATGCATGGGGACAGGATCAATGCCACCACCTGTGCCACCACAGTGCCACCAGCACCTTCATCTTGGCCATAGTGAAGCACTGCCCAATGCAGTTCCTGTCACCACAGTCCCACTGTCACCACCAGGGTGTCCCAGCCAAATGTCACCCTCCACCAGGGTGGGACAGGGAACTTGTTCAGCTGGGGACGTGTGTCCCAGAAGCAAGTGACAGCCACCAGTGTGTCCCAAGGCTGCTGCCCTCATGGGATGCCAGCCACCTCTGGAGACAGGCTGGCAACAGGGCAAGAGTCAGTGTCACCTGCAGGGTCCCATGGCGTCGCGCTGGGTGTTACCAGAGGTGTCCTGGTGGCAGCACCGCAACAGGTCTGGTGACATTGTCCCCTGATGTATGTCCTGATGGCATCATGTCCCCTCCCTCCATATGTCCCCATGGCCTGCTGTGGCTCCTTGTCACCCCTCTGTGTGTCCCTGTCCTGCTCTGTGTGTCCCTGTCCCCCCCATGAATCCCTGTCCCTATCTCTCCTATGTGTCCCTGTTCCCTGCCCCAAGCAGGGCAAAAATCCCCAAGGTCCCTCAAGGTGTCCCCATATCCCTCAAGATGTCCCCATGTCCCTCAGGATGTTCCTATGCCTGCTCCTGGCACTGAACATCTGTGCCCACCCCAGCAGAGGTAGGGACATGCGTCATGACACCCTGGGACATCCCACGACACTTTTTGACCTCTGATTTTGGGTCCTTCCCCCTCCATTTTGCGTCCATTACCCCTGTTTTTGATCCCACATCAAATCACCTTAAAACCCCCCAAAGTTCTTCCCCTGCGATGCTCCTGCCATGACAGGTGCCGCATGGAGGCCAAGACTGCAATCCCAGAAATCAGTCAGACACCCTGAAAATTCATCAGGAATCCCAAAAATCCTATTAGAGATACCCCATCCCCCCCGCAAACTTGCCACGACAAGACAAGCATGGTGGCCAGGACTGTGGCCTCAAAAATCAGTCAGAGACCACAAAAACTCATCAGGGATCCCAAAAACCCCATTAGAGACCCCTTCCTAAACTCACTTTGACAAGTCCCACATGGTGGCCAGGACTGCGACCCCAAAAACCCCAAAAATTCATCACAGAAAATTGATCAGAGAGCCCAAAAACCCATCAGGGATCTTAAAATCCTGTGTTAGCGATCATCCCAGCGATCGTCCTTTAATGAATTGGAGACAATTCCAGGGTGCCCCCCCTCCCCTCCCACTGTTTCCCATGTCCCCCCCTGCCTTGGGGGGTGGCGGAGATTTGGGGACATTCCTGGGGACAGCACAAAGTCTGGGGTTGGCCTACCCCTTCAACTGGGGACCCTAAATCCACCTGTTCCACACCCAGGGGACTCTGGGGACCCCAAATCTTCCCCTCCCCAAGTGGCCAGAGCGAGCTCTAGGGCCGGACACTGAGACCACCTGGATCAGTGTCCCGCCTGGAACTTGGAGTTGTGGGACTGAGCACCGGGAACCCACCAAGGACCCCTAGAAGGAGCTCTGAGCTCTAGTACCGAGCACCGAGGGCCCCAGGGATGCCCCTGGCACTACCCCCATGGCCCCGGGATGTTCCCCTGCGCCCCACAGCCTGGTCCCAGCGGGGGGGGTGGGGGGCACACCCACCCTCACCCCAAAAATCATCCCCAGGGAGGGAAATTTGAGGTCTCCCAAGATGCCCTGGGCTGAGGAGAGGAAGGTTCAGGGTCCCCAGAGGCTCCTGACAAGGGTGAATTGGGGGGCCTTGGGTGGCTTTCGAGGGTC
>JANEHK010000210.1:1128-18142 GCA_025960845.1 Tachycineta bicolor | reverse complement strand
AACCATCCTCGTTGGGCCTCTCTCTCTCTCTTTCTCTGGGCCAGTCTTTCTCTCAGTTCAGCCATGGAGTCTCTCACGACTCCGGTATGGTCTGCATAAAAACAGCATTCTTCTCTCAAGGCAGCACACAGGCCTCCTTGTTGCATGAGCAAGAGGTCCAGTCCTTGCCTGTTCTGCAGGACGACTTCCGAAAGTGAGGAGACAGATTTCTATAGGGAGGAGATGGATTTTTCAATTCTCAATAAGTCTTCGTCAATTGTCATTTGCAGCTGAGAAAGTCTTTGGTGTTGGGTCACAAGAGCTGAAACACCTGTGGCTGTACCAGCAGCTCCTAGGCCAAGGAGCATTGCAATGGTTATACCTGTTATTACTTCTCTTTTGCGGAGCTGGATGGTTTCTTCTAAAAAGCGATACATTTCTTCTTCTTGGTGATACAGGACTCTAGGAACAATCAGAACTTGGACACAAAAGTCAGCAAGGTTATTGAATTTGCTAAGGTACACACAGGGGGTTATTCCGATTTGTTGACAAACCCACATTCCTGGTACAAATGGGACTGCCTGCTTATCACTGTTTTGGCTAGGTTGGCTGTGCCTGGGGGGTGATCATGGTTGGATCTGTGCCCATGAGCCGCTGCAGGCTGGAGCCGTATAGAGGATGATCTGCACCAGTGACCCAAGCTAGTTGCTTTGCACAATTTTCCTCCCACTCTTGTTTAAAAACAATCATCCCTGCCCCATCAAAAATCAGTCTGCAGGTTTGCTTTATGTCAAATGGGAGCATGTCATCCCCTCCAAAAACACTATCAATGAGAGTAGAAACCACAGCTGAATTGATCCCTCTGTCAGCGATTGCTTTAACAATTGCTTGTATATCCTTAGGATTTACCGGTGAGTACGTTCTCTGGTTTCCACCTGCGCCCCCTAATCGGACTGGAAAAGCTAGTTTGGCTGATGGATTCCAGTTAGCACATGCCATCTGTATCTTCCTCCAGTCTGTGAGGGGAGTTCGTTCTTTTTCTGACTTCCCCTCAACCCAGGTAGAAACATTGTTGTTACTGATTTTATATACTGTTACTTCTTCTTTGTCGGAGCTGGAGCCAGAGCCGGCAGCAGAGGACTGGCTGTCCCAGTCCCAGCTGGAGTCCGATTCAGTGCCGGAAGTCGACTGACTGGCTGCTTCCGGGCTCCGGACCCTTTTGGTCGGGCTCCGACCCCGCCCCTTTCCCTCAGGGCTGGGCCGTCCCTTCCCTCTTGGCCCCGCCCCTTTCCCTCAGGGCTGGGCCACTCCTTCCCTCTGGGCCCCGCCCCTTTCCCTCAGGGCTGAGCCACTCCTTCCCTCTTGGCCCCGCCCCTTTCCCTCAGGGCTGGGCCATCCCTTCCCCCTGGGCCCCGCCCCTTTCCCTCTGGGCCTCACCCGTTGCACCTGCGCTCCCCCCTCCTCCTGCTGTGGGAGCGTCTCGCCTTAGAAAAACGTGGTTTTTGGCAAAGATGAGCTTCAGTTATCTCTTTGAGCTCTTTTCCCTTTTTCTGCTCATGTGCCCCCGCACTAGCAAAGAGGCTCTCTTTGGTTTCATGGCAATGAGCCCACTATCTAAATGACCTTCTTTGTTTTCTGCCCTGCTTTCCCTCTCGGATTCAGCGCTATCTTGAGGCGCATAAGGTGGAGGTCCCTCCCCAACTTTTCCTGCATTCCTAGCTTCTTCAGCTAGACTGTTGTAAATTGACTGCATCTGTTTTATCTCCTCAGCGAGTGACTTTGAGTTTGGAGGCTCTGAAGTGAGCCCTTGTTCCCCGGGGCTCTGCACTCTGCAGAACCAACGTCATCAACACTCTGAGCACTATCACTAACCTTCAGACTACATTCTTTTACACTCTGAAAATTCTCAACAACAGTTCCTTCTGAGAAAGTTTGCGTCACTGCCGCGATACCCAATTGAGGAGAAATCTTTAAACAATTTCGGGCAGCCTTCCAGGTTTCTTGCTCGTGCAGAGCCTTCTGTAAGGCTTCCACGACCCTTCCCCATGCCTTAAGATTTTTCCCTGAGCCAGAAGACATTGTGTCGTCGGCAAGAGCCTTAGTGCATTGATCCCAAACATCTGAGTGGAGGATATCCACCGGTTGATCAATAATACTAAGTTGCAAAAGCCTCGTCACTGCGAGGGTAAAATCTTTTGCTTTACAATCAATTCCCCACTGCTTATGAATCTGAGAAACGACCTTCACGAGAGCTTCCATCCTCTGCGCGGGTCCGGAGGCGTCCCTCCCGCCGAGCTGGTCCCGCCGCTCGGCCGTCGTTCACCCGTCCAGGCGACTCCCGATCTCCCAGGCGACTCCCAGGGCTTCGGCACCACTTGCTGCCTCCGCTGAGGCGTAGCGACCTGGTTCAGGAACAACACAGCAGCCACACACAGGCTGTTCGGGCCATCAGCTCACAGACACCAGTGTGGTGGACGGCTAATGGCCTTTATTAACTGGTTACATGGAGTTATAAAACCTCTGTTTGCTACATCACATCCGTCTGCTTACGTTACAAGTTAGGTGTTGCTTACCTTATCAAGGACACTAACCAACTAAGTATTGACGGAGGGGTTCTGTCTGCCCGTACAATGCGATATCTTCCGACTGCCTGTCCTTAATCTCCCACAGTAGGGCCATTCCCCACTGTGGAACTTTTGGTGCCAGACCAGCTGGGAATTGTTGCTAAAGCTCTTCCCGTATTCCCGTCTTCCCGTATTCCCACCCCTTATACGGCCGTTCCCCCGTGTACACACTCTAATGGTAGAGGAGGTGGGAGCCATGCCTGTACCACTTCCCACACTCCCAACACTCATAGGACCTTTCCCCCTTGTGGCTCCTCTGGTGGGCAATCAGGATGGAGCTCTTGCTGAAGCTCTTCCCACACTCGGGACATTCATAGCGTCTCTCCCCAGTGTGGATGCACTGGTGGCTGATGAGGTGGGAGTTGTACCTGAAGCCCATCCTGCAGTTGGGGCAGCGGAAGGGCTTCTCATCCGTGTGAATCTGCGGATGCAGGAGGAGACTGGATCTGGTAAGAAACCTTTTCCTGCATTGGTCACACTTGTAGGGCCCCTCCTTGGTGTGGATACTCCAATGGCAGATCAGGATCTCTGGCTGAAGCTCTTTCCACCTTTCAAGCACTTGTGGGGCTTCTCCCCATTGTGAAGCTGCTCAGGGACCCCCAGCTCTGAGCTCTGGGTGGATCTTTCCTGCTCGGATCCCCATGATCTGCATTTGCTGCCTCTCCTTGTACGGGATCTCCAGGGCTTTTCCTCCCCATTGGATTCCTGCACTGTGGACCTTCTCAAAACGGCCTCTTCCACAAGGTTCTGCTGTGAGGATTTCTCCTCTCTGGTCTCCATCCTCAGCTCCTTGTCTGGGGGATGAAGGACAAGGAGAGGATGGGATTTGCCTGCATGCCACAGGGAAGGGGAAGGAGACCCCCCCAATGAATCATGTGCAGGACAGCATCGGCAGTAGGGTTGTCCTGCAGACAGGTGCCCTGCTGGGCTGGGAGATAGAGCAGGAGAGAGAGAGAAAGGGGCAATGACTTCCTTCTCACTTGCCTGGGGCTCACGGGCCATCTTCCCCTTCCTCATGGCCTCCTCCACCTACAGATGCCAAGGTTTGGAAATGAGAAATGCTGGTTTGGGGGGGAAAACAAGGTGTGAGAGTATGTGGTTGGGGATTCCTCCTGCCTAAGCACAGAAGCCTACGACTGTCTTGTTTTATTGTGCGCTATGTGGAAGGCCAAACCATGCTGCGAATGTGTAAGGCGACAGTGCATGTGAATTCGTTGGTCAGTTCGGGAAACGCGATGCAGAGCGTGAAGGCAAGACGCGTGCCGACACAAACATCTCTGCCTCAGCCCCAAGCAATGGAGATCTGCTCAGCAGGCTTGCAGCCAGCACCCGCGGTTCAGCAGGTGTTGATGTCTGCACAGCCGAGTCTGTCGTGATTGATTCGGACAAAATACACAAGGTTCCCCTGGTTGCCTTTGGTCCCTTGGGTGATGGCATGAGTGCCTTCCTGATGGGGAGGTCCAGTGCCACCATTCAGGGTATCATGGTGCCCCTGGGACTGATTGATGCGGATTTTTCGGGACAGATTCACGCAATGGTCTCCACACCCACCCCCCCTCTGATTATCCCAAAAGGCACACAAATTGCTCAACTTGTTCCTTTTAAGTTTTCTGCTTCCAGGACCAAGGACCGGTCGTGGGGTGACAGTGGCTTCAGCTCTACTGGGCCACCTCAAGTGCGCTGGACTGCTGTCCTCACCAAAGACCATCTTGAGACACTGTGCACCGTGTCCATGGCTTGGCAACTAAGTGGTTGCCAAGTTTGCCCAAGTTATCTCAGGAACCCCAAGAATTAGAGTTATTCGGTTCCTCCCCTGCATCATACTGCATACATTTTTCTGTCTACCTAAACCAATGAGTACCACAATATAAAACAATATCGTGGGGAGTTTTCTGCAAAAAGATGGTGTCATCAGATAAGACATATTGAGGCAGACAACCCATCTCACTCCAGACCCAGAAGCCTCCCTAAGGGATTGTTCTTGATTTGTGAGGAATGGGCATGGGCAGGAGTTCCATCTCGGCTTTTAGGAGAGCCATGTACCATAGGACGGTTGTCCGTATTGACATCCAACCAAACTTTAATTGGTGAATGGACTCACAAAAACAAATTGGCAAACAAAATTCAGAAGAGAAGTGCTGACCAGTTGGATCCAAACTGTAATTCAGAAATTTTTCAATGGGCCAAGTCGAAAAGAGTTGCTGTGTCTCTGTTCCTTCCGTGGGTCACAGCAGCCAAAGCTCTAGGTGAATTGGGCATTCTAGAGTGCTGGGTAGTCAAACAGGCAAATTTAACATCCACAGCCATCAGTTCTCTCCTAGAAGACGAGGAAATTATCAGACAGGCCACTCTCCAGAACCGTGCTGCTATAGATTACCTCTTGTTACTCCATGGACATGAATGCCAGGAATTTGAAGGACTGTGTTGCCTAAACCTGACCTCGAAGGCTCCAAATATCCATGCTGCCCTTTGAAGCATGAACAGCTTGATAGGACAAGTGAAGCAAGAATCTGAGGATTGCATCAAAGAACTGTTCAAAGGCTGGGGACTTACAGGGTGGTGGACTTCTATAGTTAAAACAATTTTGTTATTTCTTGTTGTTCTTTTCCTTGTAACAATAGCATTTGGGATCCTACGCTGTTTGATTTTCAAAGCTATCAATAGCCTCATACCTTCTATCTCAGAAGTCAACAACATAGAGTTGGCAAACCTAAAGCAGGCTGACTCCCCCACCAATTGTAATTGGTGGGAAAACCCACATTCCGTGTAACCTAATGGTCTTCTTCTAATTTTTTTACTAAGTTTTGTAGTTGAAAATGTAGTTTTTTTGTAGTTAGAAACTATGTATGTGGGATATTTTTTTAAAGAGAGGAAGGGGATACTTGCAAAGAGATAGCAGCCACAGGATACGTAAATCATTCAGAGAAAAAGAATTTATTGCTCCCTTATCAAAAGAGACTAACTTCTCCTGACTAGCTCAGCCCCAAAGATGCTGTAAGGATTAAGGGGAAGAAAGTGACTGACCAGAGAGAATGCTCTGTTTGAATGGAATTTATGCACCATGTGTGAGATGTATGAATATTCAACAGGACATTGCTTTTAAGAGTTAATCCTCTGTTAACAGGCTCCCTTTTTCAGAGCTTGTTTACCTGGAAAAGTACCCAGACGTCTGTAACTTTGTTTTTTATTGTCTCTTATTGTCCTAACCCTAATTGTCCAAATTTTTATTACTCTAATTCTATTACTAGTTTTATAACCACTTTATTACTATTAAACTTTTAAAATTTTAAAACAAGTGATTGGTGTTTTTCACAGTGCTAAACGAAGGGGCTGGGGCGGGGTCATCCACCAGCAGGGGCTATGTACACCCTCTGCCCCATCCCCAAACTCCCTCATGGAGGGAGCAGGAGATTGATCAGGAGCCCTGTGGAGAGGGAAAAGGGAGTGACACCGGGATGGGGGCTGGTCACACATGGTCTGGGTGGACAAATACCACCCCTGGGGATCCCCCCTCACTCCCACACTGCCAGGAATACAAATGAGCCCCTGCCCACCCCTCCACCCCCCCCAGCAGCACGTTGGTGGCAGCTCTGGGGGTCTGAGTCATCACAACCAGCCTAAAGCCCCACAGCCACTCCCAACATCCCTCAAATGACCCCATAGTTCCCAGCCGCGCCCCCACCCCAAACCACTCCACTGCAATATAAATGGCCCCAAGATCCATCAAAACTCTTTCCCAACTCCCCCAAGACACACCCAAATTTTCTCCAAGCCACACAACCTTCCCAAACTACCAAAACTTCCCCAGAGACCCCTCCCAGCACCACAAATGCACCCAAGAGCCACCAAGAGCCCCTCCCAGTCCCCTCAGGATCCCCTAAAGCCCTTCCCAGCCCCCCATGGCACTGACCAGGAGAGGTTTACGGACAGGAACATCCACAGATGGGAGCAGTTTGGGCACTTCAGCAGCATTTTAGGCACTTTCATCCCTTTGGGCTCTTCCCAAAGGCCTGGAGATGTTGGAGAGGGGACTGTAGAGAGGGATGAGGGATCCCAGGAGTGGCATTTTGGGGACAGGATGAGAGGCTGTGTGAGCCACATGCTGGGGTGTCAGTCTGGGGGCTCCCTTGGTGGTACCTGGCCCCAAGCTGCAGAGCTGTCACCACCTCCTACTTCGGGTGGTGGTTCTGGTGGGGCCTCCATTCCTTGGGGCTCTTCCTGCAGCCAGAGAACTTGTAGGGACCCTCCTCCAGGTGGGTCCTCCTGGTGCTCCATGAGCTTTGGGCTCCTACTGGAAGTGACTGGGCACTTGAGGGGTCACACAGGGGTCATACTGGGAGTGACTGGGAATGACTCCAAGCATGCTGAGGGCAATTGGGGTTTATTGGGAGTGTCTGTTACTATATTTGGGTTACTGGAACCACACTGGGAATAACCCTGACTATGCTGGAAAAAATCTGGGACCATGCTGGAGGCAACTGGGAGCAAGTGGGAGTGAGTGGGTCTACACTGAGTACAGCTGGGTGTGCCTGGGACCCTGGTGGAAGAGACAGGGATCATATGGGAAGACTGGGACTGTACTAGAGGTCACTGGTATCACACTGGGAGGAACAGGAAGCAATCAGAACCATGCTGAGAGCAACTGGGATCATACTGGGAGTGACTGGGCTCTGGGAAGCTCAGGATGGTGAGGAGCAGGAGGAAAGCTCCCATCCCAGACCCACAAATACCCCCTATTCCCATGGATCCCCCAGGCCCTGGCTCCCCCTCCTCACCCCTGCTCTGACTGTACTGGACCTGCAGCATCTCCAGGTCAGTGCTGGATGTGCTGGGAACACTCGCCAACCTGGGTCTGGGAATCCCGATATTCCAGCTCAAATCTGACCCTGCTCTAAGGGGGTCCCATCCAGGTGCACCCAAAGGTGGGTGAGGAGGCTGGAGCTCCAGCTGAAGCTCTTCCCACATTCCAAGCACTTGTAGGGTGTCTCTCTGCCATGAAGCTGCTCAGGGAACACCAGCTCCAAGCTCCAAGCTGATCTCCAGCCACCTTACCGTCACAGGGTGGGGCTTTACTCCTTGGGGCTCCCTAGGTTTGGTTTGGAGCCCCTCCTCATGTGAGATCTCCAGGGCTTTTTGCTCCCATTGAATTCCTGTGCTGTCGAGCTACTCAAAACAGCATCTTTCTACAAGGTTCTGCCACAGGGATTTGTCCTGCCTGGTCTCCATCCTCAGCTCAGTTTCCGGGGGAGGAAGGACAAGGAGAAGAAAGTACAAGGAAAGAAAAGAAAGAAGGACAGAAGGCAGGAAGGCAGGAAGGCAGGAAGGAAGGCAGGAAGGAAGGACGGAGATTCATAGTCATGTCAGAGAAAAGAAGAAACAGATTTCTGCAATCCATCCCTGGCAGGATGGCATTGGCAGCGGGGTTGTCCTGCAGACGGGGACCATGCTGGGCTGGGAGATGAAGCAGGAGAGACAAGGAAACAGGCACTGACTTCCTCCTCACCTGCCTGCATGTCCTGGGGCATCTTCCTCTTCCTAGCAGCCTCCTCCTACATCGGGCCAAACTTTGGGAACAGGAATTCCTGATCTGGGGGAGAAACAAGGGAGTGAGCACATTGGCTTGGGTGTTCCTCCCGCCCAAGTCCATCTCTAGAAGTCACTTGGTGTCTGGTGGTCATAAAACCTCCAGACCACCAAGATTCAGCCACCCACAAAAACATCCAAACCACCAATGAAATGAATAAGAACCCAAAGACTCCAAGTTACGTTGCTTGTTGTATTGTTAAGAAGGTTATGCTGTTTGTTATATTGCTAAAATGTTATGCTGTTACTTACCCCATATTCCAAACTGTTCATGCTGACACTGTACCCTTAAATCCCAGACTCTTGTATTCCAAAGTTATATATTCCTCCCCAAATCCCGAATTCCCCTTACATCCTGGCTGGCTGGGCCTCCACTTCTCCCTGCCTGCTCGTCACCGTCTGCTCCCCTCCTGTCCGTCAAACTACTGACACCACCTAACAGGGAAATCAAGAGACTCCCACGATGCTTAGCTCCAAGCGGAACTCCAATCAGCACCAGAAAGGCCCTAAAACAATGAGCCAACACAAGATCTCAACTTGGAAAAGACATTCTTATATAGACAGAACCTCAGGCTACCCTTCAGCAGTTTTTATCTCCTCGCCATAACCTAAAAGTGCTAAGAGAAAGAGACAACCCTAGATTACGTGAGCCAAGGCAAGTTCCTGGGAAGCCCCGTGAGGCAGGAATCCCGACTCTGCAGTGCGAGCAGCAGATTTGACTTGAACCGTCTCCTCAGCAGTGTCCAGAGCGAGCAGCAGCACTGTGTGCATGTGCCACCCCCCTGAGTTCCCCCTTAAAAGAGCTGATTTTAGTAAAGGCATTAAAAGGGAGCTGGTCTCCTGGCCTGTGTTTTTCAGCTGGGGCCTCGTCCAGGATTTAAGTCACGCCTGAAGAGGAGTACAGACGGGAGGGCGCCGCCCAACCCTGGACCTCCAGGACAGCTGGCCACCCTGGACCCGAGGACAGCGCAGGACACCACTAAGGTTCACTGGTGAGTCACCAGGGGTGGGGGTAGAGATGAGCAAATGAGGTGTGACAGAGATGAGGACCAGCAGCTTGGAGCCCTGAAGTGGGTGAGGACCCCTTAGAACCGTGGTTCCGGACTCCTGCAAGGGGGAGAGCCAGGAACCGGGGGAAAGAGAAAGGCAACTGGGTGAGTGAGGTGTCTCCAGGGGCATAGTGGGCCCCCCTCCAGAAGTGTGGAGGGATTTAGAGAGTGAATGGCGCATCAGAGGGTACATAATAGGATAAGCCCCATTTAAGTGTCCATAGGGGAAGGCCGCTCGGCTTGCTTCCAGTGCCCCGAGGACCCTGAGCAGTAATGTGAAGCGCACACCATACCAGCTGAGGTTACAGCCCGGGCTCCAAGCACTGGCTGGGGTATCAGCCAGAACTCTAAGGGTGGGTTGCTGGGCTACTTTTGGGGTGCTTGTGGAGACTGGCTGGGGTAACTGTCAGGGTGCAGGGAGTGTTTGAGCACTGGCTGGGGTAGTGGCTGGAACTCACTTTCGGGGTACTGGGGGTGAGAGAGCTGCACTGGCTGAGGCTATTGTCCGGAGTAGCTGCCAGGGTGCAGGGGGTGAAAGTTAGGGAGGTTTCAGAGCACAGGAGGCCTAAAAGTAGGGAAGAGAGAGAGAGAGAGAGAGAGAGAGTCATGCACTGTGTACCTGAGTACTGGCAGGGGTAGCACCTGGAACCCTGGGGGCGGGTTGTCCAGGCTACTTTCGGGGTGCTCGTGGTATGCAGGAGAGAGTGTCTGAGTGCTGGCTGGGGTAGCGGCTGAAACCCTAAGGGTGGGTAACTGGGCTACTTTCAGGGGCTCGTGGAGAGAATGTGCAAATACCGGCCAGGGTAGCAGCCAAAACACTAAGGGCAAGTTGATGGGCTACTGTTGGGGTGCTTGGGGAAAGAGAGTAGGAGTTAAGATTTAAGTTGCCCATCCTTAATTCTAAGTTTGAGTAGGGGCACGTTAAAGAAAAAAAATTAATTTAGAATAAGGGTCAGATATTTATAATTTGTATTGCCCTATCTTAAAATTTCCATTAGGGTAAGGACACCGTATAACTCTTATTTTAGACCTAGTGAGAATGGGAGCATGTATGAGTAAACAGAGGCAACCTGGAAGGAAAGAAGAGGAAAAGGTGAAAAATATCCCACCAGCGAGCCCACTAGGGCAAATGCTACAACAATGGGACACCAATGAGGTCACTAAGGAACTAAGCAGAGTTAAAATGATTCATTACTGTATAGAGGTTTGGCCCACCCTAGATCTATCTGGAGAGTAGCCGTGGTGTGGGACCAAAGACCCCTGGATGTGCTCACGATTAAACCAGTAAATAAGAACCTGAGGGGACTCTAATACTGAGCAGATCCTTTATGCTGCCTGCTGGCAGAAAGACACGACTGAGAGTGAAACAGCAAAAATTTGTAAGCTCCAAGAGCAGAAAAAGAAAGATGAAAAAGAGGAGAAGGAGGAGGGTAGCCACACTTGGGATCCTCTTGATCACTTGCCCCATCCCCCGGTATACCCAGAAGTACCCCAAGCTATCCCTATGAATTCCCCAATCTTTCCTGTAAATCCTTCTACACTCCCCAAACTAGGACTCCTATTCCTCCAACCAGTCCGTAAAAAAACTTCTTTGGAGAAAAGTGGAAAAAACTATTTTACTTAACAAACAAAGTGCATACCAGTATAAAGAATGAATAATATGAAACAATAAAACCTCTCGTTCTGGAGTGAGATGGCAAATTGAGAAAGTCCTTGCCGTGGATGGAGCTCGGCTCTCTCTCAGTCTCTCCTCAGTCCCAGTCCCTCCGGCGCAGCTGGAAAATGCCGAGGTCCAGGCCCCAGTGGGCTGCAGGGGCAAGCCCCCAGTGCTCCCCTGGGTTTTCAGTCCAGAGCAGGTTTAAACAGTTCCAAGAAAAAGGAGGGAAAAAAAAAACCCAACCCAGTCCAGGGAACTTCTCTGCCCTAGCTAGCTGAAACTAATGAAAAGCAAAAAAACCTCTGTCCTGCTGTCTCTCCAAGCCTCTGCCGAACACGCCATCTGGAGAAGAATGTGTAGGAGTCAGGCAGTTTTCAGTTTTCTCAAAACACACTCCATGCTTCTTCTTGCTCTTAGAAACAGTCTTAAAGTCACAAGAACTCAATATACGGCACAAACACAACAGACGATTGGGGATACAAGCATCATAAAGTTGCCCTAGAACAGAAGAGAAGAGGAAAAAACAAGAACAAAGGCAAGGATTACGGTAGCAGTGGCCAGAGAAAAGTGTAAGAGCCAGTAAGGATCCACAAGATGGAGGAAGCGAGAAGCCTCCGCTGGGGAGAGGAAAAGGAAAGGTCCTACGGCCTTGGGTTACCCCTCAGAGGCCAGGAGAAACCCGAACATGCTACTATCGTGGGGAAGTAGGACATTTGAGGCGAGATTGCCAGAAAATATCCTTTGATGAGGCTATTACCAGGGAGCAAGAAGCTCTAGAAAAATTGTTAAAAGGAGAGGGCAATGAAGACTAGGGGTGTCATGGGCTCTATGCATTAGGGGACCCAATAAAGCACCAAGAGGAGCCCATAGTAAAGTTTGAGGTGGGTCCTCATCATGAAGAGCTTGTATTCTTTGTAGACATAGGTGCAGATAAATCAAGTATTAAGCAACTCCCCATTGGAACTGCACTTGGAAAACAAGTGTGATATCTTAGGAGCAGAAAGGAAACCTTTCAAAGCTCCTATTATAGAAAATGTGGAGATTAAGGGAAATTCAAGGAGGTGTGTTACTGATCTCATATACCTACCCAAATTAGACAGTAATCTACTTGGAAGGGACCTACAGGTTCAGTTGGGGGTAGGGATTTTTCCTAAAGGGGGTAAAATGATGGTTCAGATTATGAGAATGACTTCTGAGGATCTGAAAGAGGTCAAACCAGAGGTATGGCTGAAGAGGAGAAATGTGGATATTTAGATATCCAGCCCATAAAAATAGAAATGCAGGAAGGAGCATCCCCTATAAATTAGGCAATATCCTATTTCTATAGAGGGCAGGAAAGGGCTAGCCCCAATCATAACCCATCCAGTCACAAGGGTATGGCCAACTTGTCTCCAGGCTATAGCGACCACAGCAGCTCTTGTAGAGGAAGCACAAAAGCTGACACTACAAGGAAAAATCACTGCACACACACCTCATGACCTTAGGGGCAGTGTTAAGCCAGAAGGCTCAACAATGGTTAACTGACTCTAGAATCTTAAAATATGAAATGATACTAGCAAATGCTAGTAATCTAGAGTTGACTACATCTAAGAGCCTAAATCCTGCACAATTCCTCCCAGGGGAGCCCATACCAGAGTTGGAGCATGACTGCTTAGAAGTCATAGACTTACAAACAAAAATGAGGGAAGATACCCTGAAGATATCCCTTTACAATATGGGAGGATGTTATTCACTGATGGATCATCTAAAGTATTAGAAGGAAAAAAAAGAGTATCAGGATATGCAGTAGTTGAAGACATTGAATGGAAAGAATTAAAAGTCTTAGAAAAAGAAAAATTACCCTCAAATTGGTCCACCCAATGTTGTGAGGTCTATGCACTTAAGAGGGGATTAGATTTGTTAGAACAAGACCAAGATATAATATACACAGATTCACAGTATGCCTCCAGGATAGTACCCACATTTGGAAGAATTTGGGAGGAAATGGAGTACCAATTCCAAAGGAAAAGATTTAATACATAAGGAATTAATCAAGTCAGTATTGGAATCACTCATGAAGCCTAAAGAGGTCGCAGTGGTGCATATTGGGGGTCATGAAAAAGGAGACACCTTTGAAAGGAGGGGGAACCAAGTAGCTGATCAAGCTGCCAAATCAGCAGCCCAAAACTCAGGCAAGCCAATATTGTTTTTTTAAAGTTAAGTAACACACTGCCTAATAAAGTAAAAGAACCAATATATGATGAGAATAGCTGAGAGAAATAAAAAAGTTACGATTCCATCGAGGAAAGCAAGGGGAATGGTTAACCCCAGATGGATGAAAATTTTTGAATAAGGCCCTAGCTTGGAAAATACTAACAGAAATACACCACTTAACTCACTGGGGCACCCAAGGGTTGTGTGATCATTTTCTAAAAGATTATCTATGCATTGGCATATACAGTCTTGCAAAAGCAGTTACTGAAGGATGCTTAATATGCCAAAAAGTAAACAAAAAAGTAATGAGAAAAACTACACCAGCAGGAAGACAGATAACATTGAGGCCTTTTCGAAATATACAAGTGAATTTCACGGAAATCCCTCCAGTGCAAGGATGCAAGCATCTACTCGTTATAGTTGATCACTTAACCCATTGGGTGGAAGCTTTCCCTACTAAGAAGGAAACAGCACAAATGGTAATATTATTAGAACACATCATCCCCCGCTATGGGTTAGTAAATAATATCGATTCAGACTGTGGCCCCCCATTTTGTCACACAAGTACTACATAATGTCATCAAAGCTTTAGAGCTCAAGTGGCGGTTACATACACCCTGGCACCCCCAAAGTTCAGGGAGAGTGGAGAGGATGAATAAACCACTCAAAAATATATTAAATAATTACAGAAACAGGAATGAATTGGCTTAAAGTGTCTGCCCCTAGCCCTTTTGAGAATTCGAGTCCGAACGAGGTCCAACATAGGTGCTTCACCATATGAAATGATGTTTGGACTCCCCTTCTTACTAACCCCATATAGCACTGGGGATTATGTGGAAGGAGAGGTGGTTACACAGGAATATATAAAGACAATTGGAAAAACATTAGCAGAACTTAAGTGTCCTGGGGTGACTGTGTATCCCCAATCGTCTGTTGGGTGCAGGGGGGAGGGCAAGCGCGGTTTGTTTTTCCCCAGGAAAACTCTGCTCATCGGAGTGACCTTGAAGCGGGGGAGTTGGAACACTGCAAGACGAAAGAAGCTCTGTTGTTTTTTTTTTCCCCAGCAATTAGTTAGTTTAGTGCTAGCGTAGTTAGACGCTGTAGAATAGCTGAAGCTTTTTTTGCCTTTTTTTTTCTTTTTTCTTTTTTTTTTCTTGCTTTTTCCCTTTCCTTTTTTTCTTTTTTACCCTCTCCTCGGAACTGTTTCAATCTCTCCGGACTAAGGACCTGAGGAAGCACCGGGGGCCTCCACAGGGGACCCACCCCACCAAGACCAGCCCTGCACATCTCCTTTTCTCCCAGCGCCAGCGGAGACGGAGCGGTGGAGCACAGTGAAAATCTTCAAGAGGAGAGACTTTCTTTAAGTTTATTATCCCTCCGTAAGCACCATGAAGCTCTTGTCATTGGGTATTGTGCTGGGAGTGCTTTGCCTGTTTAATAAACAGGGTTTTTTTCCACTTCTCTCTGAGGAAGTCTTTTCCCAAACTGGTTGAGGGAGGGGAGGGGGGCCCCTTGGGAGGATTTCTCCCAAAATCTGCCTGAAACCACCACATTAAGAAAAGAGGGTACCCCTCAAACCTCTCCCTTAGATACTGACATGCACCAAATCAAACCAGGAGACTGGGTTTTAATTAAATCGTGGAATGTTACCCCACTAACACTTAAATTCGAAGGTCCATTCCAGGTCTTGTTAACTACTTACACCGCAGTGCGAATTCAAGAAAAAGGCTGGATGCACATTACCAGAGTGAAAGGACCATTACCACCCCCAAGTAACCTGTCTGGCTCAGACTCTGCAATGCCAACAGAGACTTCCTCCAAGTGGATTACCATTCGAGATCCAGAACGCTTAAAATAACTTTCAAGAAACAACCAAAAGCGGGTTAAGGAAAGTAAGAGACTATAAAGGTACTACTAGTTGTTACCATGAGGTAGAAAAGTGATCACTATTGTTCAGTTATCACTATGGTTAAGAGTCATTGTAAGTTGTTAGAGTAAATAATTATAAGGCATTAAAATAAAGTTGTAAAAGCAATAGTTATCAAACTAGAAGTTGAAATATTATTATTATTATTATTATTATTACCAATCTTCCATAGGGCACCAACCCAGGAAAGCTAACCAAAATTGATAAAGAAGTGGGAATAAACAGAGGAGAACTCTACAAGTCCAGCCTAGGAACTCCCTGACCCAAGAGGCAAGACCAGGTGAGACCAAGAGAACCACAGGCGAAATGGTTCATCCTGGACTCTTGGGAGGACTAATAATTGTCCTAATAATGAGCAATTCTGTGAAAGGAGCTTGCTCCAAATGTTACTATCCCATCTATGACAGAGAAAATCTACAATCCTTGATAAGAGTTCACACCCATGTGAATCCCACTTGTTTTGACATGACTGAATTATCTACATCAGAAGGATGGGAAACAATATTGGATTGCTAGAAATGCTGCAATTTTTAAGCAGCACTTAACTAGGGAGTGCCCTATCAGAGATTGGTTTTGTTTTGAGGAATTAGATCATTTGGAAGGAGTCAAAGACTTGATAAAAGAGAGACCACTAGCGGTAAGAAAAACTGAAATAGATGAATCCCTTGGTAAAAACTTGTTTATTGATTTAATAAAAAGAATCAGCCATGTACTGAATATAACAAATTGTTCGATATGTGGAAGTACAAAAATGTCATATATGTGACATATATGGCCCTGGGAGGGGACAAGCCTAGCACCCCTAGACATCTTAAGGCGGAAATTAATGAAACAAGAACCTCCAAATAAAGGGGAAAGAAGAAAAGAACAATGGGATCTAAAATCAAAAGTAATTGGGGAAGAGTGTATAAGGAGGACAGGGAAAAGGTATAAGACATTCATGGGGAGAATGGCTTGTAAGAGGTACTTGGTGATAAAAGAGTTAGAACAAGAGTGGATCCCCAGGGAACGTAATACATATTGGTCCATTGGAAAAAAGAAACAGGGTGAGTCTATAATGAAGGTTATAATTTAAATGACTGCACTGACCAAGGAACCAACCCTTTTTGAGGAATCAGAGAAATAGCTAAGTACTGGGAACACCTCTTTGACACCCAGAACACATCCTGGAGAGCCCCAAAACAGCTATTTTGGATTTGTAGGGACAAAGCTTATACCCACCTCCCAAGAGATTGGGCAGGTAGTTGCACCATTGGGGTCATTAAGCCAGCCTTCGTGAGGCAGGAATCCTGACTCAGGAGCGGGAGCAGCAGATTTGACTTGCGCCTCCTCCTCAGCCGTGTCCAGAGGGAGCAGCAGCGTGTGCCACCCCCTTAAAAGAGCTGATTTTAATAAAGGCGTTAAAAGGGAGCAAGTCTCCAAGATTCTGCAAAAAAAAGAGAACATCTGCACAGGATGTCCCTATCTCTGGTCTCTCCCCTTTGGGGTTCAGAGGGTCCCTCCTTGTCTGGGCTTCTGCAGCTCCAGTGTGTATTGGTATCCCCTCTCTCTGGGCTGCTGGGGCTCCTGGGAATCCCAGAGGTTCCCCTTCTCTGGGCTCCCCAGCTGAGACATTACTTTTGAAGAACTAAGGATTTTTAGAAAGTTAAGAAAATAAGTTGTTGAATTAGCTGAAGTAGATAGGTGAGCTTTGTTCACAGTTAACAGAAGCCGGGTCTTAGATACGACATCCCAGATTTAATAACTCATTGCTTGTCAGCTTTATGTTTATGTACCTGTGCTTGTAACAAAAAACCAAAATGCGATAAATAAGATATAAAATAACTGCAGACTTCCTGCTTAAAGAATCCATTCAACACAGGAAACTGTAAGTCCTACCAAGGATTCTTTATCACGAATGCATTGAAAAGGTAGAAAGGTCAGAACGAGGAAGAATCATCTGACTTCCTCATTTTAGGTGACGGGGGGGGGGGGGGGGGGGGGGGGGGGGGGGGGGGGGGGG
>JANEHK010000206.1:0-28444 GCA_025960845.1 Tachycineta bicolor | reverse complement strand
AGTTTAGTTTATCACAGGGTGAAAAACCAGTGATTTTAGGTTCATAGCATTGGAGTGAATGGGGACAAAATGGAGAATTTGGGGCGTTGTCTCCTTCTTCTTCATCTCCTTCATTCTCACTCCATTTCAGTAGTGACGTGATACAAGGTAGTTAATGAGGATTGGGTCAGTGTATAGGTGACCTTTTTAGTAATAGTGATAGACATTGGTAAGAAATAGTAAATAACGAACACGTAGTAATTAGTATAAAAGATTAAGCACAGCCCAGCTCAGGGAGAGACGTGAGAATTCCATGCAGCTGTGAACATCTTGTTGGACTCTGAGAGAATTGTAAGATAAGAAATAATAAACAAAAAATGCAACCTTGAAAAATCTAAACCTGAAGACTCTGTCTCTTCCTTCGGCTGGGCTCGGAGCTGTGCAGGGGGGGAAAAAGACCCTGAAACCACCTGAATGTCGGGGAAGCCCCTCGACATAAACTCAGCTTAAAGCCTGCACCCCAGAAAAGCCAGTCTGAGGAGCAAACTCAAAACCAAGCTGAGGAAGAGCTGCCGCCATCCCCCAGCAGCTGTGGGCTCACATCCCCACACGTCACAGGTTTTATTCTTTAGAGATGTTTCTTGGTCTTTGTGATCCACCAGGGAGCTGGGATTACGTGCAAAATTCAGCTGAGAGGTAAAAGGAGGAAGGAGGGGGAGGAAAAAGAAGTGTTTCATTTCTCGGTTTGGGGTTGTTGGGAGGGTTTTTCCATCTGCTGTCAAAGAAGTGAATGGCAACTTTTCAGATCCTCTGGAAAGCACGGCGTGCTCAGCGGCATCATGCTGAAATCAGAGTTTTTGTTAAAGAGGGAACAAATAATAATATGTATTACTATTTAATAAATATTCCAGTAAATTTTGGATGCTGGGACTCGGAGCTTTGAAACTACTGTAGCTCCAGCTTACCACAGATGTAAAAATGGCCTTGCTCCCTTCTAACCATCCTTAACCACGCTGAGCAGTTCCCACTTCAGTGCTCAGAAACATCTGTCCCTAAAAGCCCTGTGTGGTAAATACATCACACAAAAATCTAATATTTGGGGTTTTTAATCGATTTCTTAGCTGGAGAGGCTCAACACAGAGCTTGCAGGAGATCTCTGGCTTTTGAAGGCTGATGAGTGGAGGAAATAGCTGCGAGCTGCTGTGACCAGAGACTTCCTGGGGAGGCAAGAACTCGAGAGAGAGAAAGCTGAGGAGGAGACAGAGGTGCTCAGCTCGGAACAAACCGGTGCTGCAAACCACATCCCTGCGTCATCAGAGCGGCGAAGCGGCAGGAAATGCAGGAAATGCAGGAAATGCAGCACCCGGTGTCCCTCCTGAGGACAAGGTTACTGCTCAGCACCCTGCTGGGTGGGTGGCTGGACTTGGTGATTTTTCCAATCCTGTGATTATCTTCTTGGCACGTTGTGAGTGCTTAAGGCATGGCTGAAATCATCAAAGGGTTTTTGGCCGAGGTAGCAAAGAGTGAAGGAGCTGCTGTCCATCAGTGACCAACCCCTCCCCAAACACCCCCAGCTGGAATGTGGGGGTTTGAACCTGGGCTGGAACTTTTGTCCAGTTATCCCAGGTGCGGGGAGAAGAATGGATCCACAAGGGTGTTGCAGGAGAGACGGTGATGCTGCCAGCTCAAACGTTCAGGGATGATTTAGGATGTGCAAGGGAGCCCAGCCCAGCTCAGACTGATAAGGGAGCCTTTATCAGCTCTGAACAGGGCACTGCCTCTCGTCCCTGCTCAGCTGGGGTAACTCCCCCGCCCTGGGACATTCACAGGTAGCCCCAAGGTGTTCACTCACAACATTCCATCACCCAGGGTGGAACTCCCCACTCCAGGGGTCCCACCTGAGCCGGAGTGAACAGAAACCCAATGGGTTTTGTGTTCTGTGCATTTCTCCCACGGCTTCTTTGGGATTTCCCCTCAGCACCCGGTGGATCCACTCTGGGACCATCAGTTGGACCAAGAGACACCGAGATTGCAACAACCAAATTGCATCACCAGGGCTGTGGGTGCTGAGATCTTTCTCCTCTCATCTTTCCCCTCTTATCTTTCCCCTCTCTTTCTTTTCCTTACATCACAATTCCTTTAGTGTTATTTTTATGCTTTCATATTGTCACATTACCATAGATAATAACAGCCATGGCTGTTTTCCTCTGCAACCAAATTGCTCTAAAATAAACCCTTCATATAAATATACACCTCTATTTTTTTCCCCCCAAATACCAACTTTACCCTTGCCTTTCTAGGGTGGGTTGTACTAAACATAGGTGAAACAAACCCAGTGGCGTTTGCAGCAAGATAAAAATGACAGCAGCTGGCTGACAAGCAACGCCACCAGTTATGATTTTCTCTGGTCAAAACCTCCTCAGAGATGGAGTGTTTTAGGCTGGAGAAACAGCACCAGGGTTTCCAGGCCTTTACTGGCTTGGGTTGATGATAATTGACTGTTACCTGGAACAGAAAGGCACCTGAAGTCAGAGGGGTGGAAAAGCCTGGCAGAGATCACAGCTCCTCTCAACGTGGTGCCTCATGATTTCCCCAGGGCTGTGCTGAACATTCATGGAGGAAAAGCAGCGAAAGGGCTCTGGATGTGACACAGAGCCAGGAGCCAGGCGTGTGTTCTCCAGCCTGGAGGTTCAGGCTGAGAATGGTCACAGTGAGTGACAGCCTGGGGATGGGGGCTCATCACCACCTCTGCTGGGTCTAACAGAATCCCTGACAAGGCCTAAGTCACATTCCCAGGATCATCTGGGATGGAAAAGACCGCCAAGATCACCCAGTCCAACTTGTGACTGACCCCACCTTGTCCCCAGCCCAGGGCTCTGAGTGCCACATGCAGGAATTCCTTGGACACCCCCAGGGATCAGACTCCCAACCTCCCTGGGCCATTCCAGTGCCTGAGCTCCCTTTCCATGGGGAAATTCCTGCTGCTGTCCACCCTGAGCTCCCCTGGCCCAGGCTGAGGCCGTTCCCTCTGCTCCTGTCCCTGTTCCCTGGGAGCACAGCCCGACCCCCCCGGCTGTCCTCTCCTGTCAGGGACTTGTGCAGAGCCACAGGGCCCCTCCTGATCCCCCTTTTCTCCAGGCTCAGCCCCTTCCCAGCTCCCTCAGCTTTTCTGCTTCTCCAGCCCCGTTCCCTTCCCTGGACTCGCTCCAGCCCCTCCAGGCCTCTCCTGCTGGGAGCTGTCCCCAGGATTCCAGGCTGTCCCTCAGGGCCCACTGACTCTTGCCCAGCTGGGCACAAGGGTTTGGTTTTAGCCAAAGTCAACCCCGTGGAAATTGTGCCAGAAGAGCAGGGACAGCACAAATCCCCCCAGGACAGCCAGGTAAGGAATCACCCATCACACACGAGATCACGGAGTCCAATCATTCCAGTGCTGCCAAGGCCACCGCTGCCCGTGTCCCCAAGTGCCACGTGCACATGGATTTGAAATCCCTGCAGGAATGGGGACTCCAAACCTCCCAGGACAGCTCATTCCAATGATTTAAAACCTTTTCCAGGAAGGCATTTTCCCTAAAATCCACCCTGGGGCCGTTCCCTCTGCTCCTGTCCCTGTTCCCTGGGAGCAGAGCCCGACCCACCCAGCTGTCCCCTCCTGTCAGGGACTTGTGCAGAGCCACAGCTCCCCTCTGATCCCCTTTTCTCCAGGCTCAGCCCCTTCCCAGCTCCCCCCTTTTCCCCCTTTTCTCCCAGCTCAGCCCCTTCCCAGCTCCCCCCCCGATCCCCCTTTTCTCCAGGCTCAGCCCCTTCCCAGCTCCCCCCTGATCCCCCTTTTCTCCAGGCTCAGCCCCTTCCCAGCTCCCCCAGCTTCTCCTCACACCACTGACTCTGTCAATCCTTCCTGAGCTCCAGGAGGTCACAGGGACTCGTCCCGTCCGTGAGGAGTGGCAGCAGGGTGGGTAAAGTGGCTGAAGTGACAATGGCACAGTGTCCCCTTGTCATCTGTCACTGTGCACGAGCTGCAATAACAGCGCCTTTGTACCCACACAGCGGAGTCCAAGGAAAACATTTGAGCTGACCACTGCAGAGGTCAAGGCAGGTTTAACCACAGCAGAGGCTTCACTGAGGACTTTGGTGTTCACTTCTTTTTCTTCCCCTTCTTTTTGGGAGAGCCAGGCCAGGGATAGCCTCGGAATTGCAGGAAAGCAGCAGCGTTGTGAGAGATGTAGTAGGCGTTGAGCATGGCAGCTGGGGTGAAGAGATTCACTTCCTTCTTGACTGCCTCTGCACCCCTTTTGGAGCGTTTGCCTTTGCCACCCTTGGGGTCTTTGTCTTCGCCTGCCTGCAGAGAGAAAACGACCACAAAGCCACTCAGTTCTGGGACTTTGTTGTCTCACTTTTGAGTAGAGGATTCCAGGCTGAGAGACCAAGAGAGCTGGGGGTGTTCAGCATGGAGAAGGCTCCAGGGAGAGCTTCCAGAACATTCCAGGGCCCGAAGGGGCTCCAGGAGAGCTGCAGAGGGGCTGGGGACAAGGCCTGGAGGGACAGGACACAGGGAACGGCTCCCAGGGCCAGAGGGCAGCGCTGGATGGGATCTTGGGAATCAGGAATTGCTGCCTGGGCTGGGATTGCCAGAGCAGCCCCTGGATCCCTGGAATGTCCAAAGCAGGGTTGGATGGGGCTGGGAGCAGCCTGGGATGGTGGAATTAAGGTCCTTCCAGCCCAAACCATTCCATGATTCCAAGACACCGCAGAGCAGCTGTTTTGTTCCATCTGAGGCCTGGCTGGCAGCATTAGCTCAGAGCCCCGAGCCCCGAGCCCAGCACTTTGTGGTGGGTTTTATGTAAGGACTCACAAGCATTAATGCAACTTTCACCCAATCCCTGTTTGCCCTGCAGGCTGTCAGAACCCCTAAAGCCACCAGAATGAGCAGATCACCACCCCCCCGTGCTTCCTTCTGGCTAAAAAATGGTTTGTGCACCATGAAAGTCAAACATTCTTTCCCACTGACTGTTTTTTTTTTTTTTTTTTTAATTCCTACATAAGGATGCAATCCTGAAGTAACTTGGCCTGTATTCATCCATTCCTGTGCTTGCTAGTGACTCTGGATCTCAACCCAGGAAAGCAGGACTCCCTCCTACAGCTTCCAGGGATCTGGGATGGAGCTGCTCTCCCACCACTGCTGGTTACACAAATCCAAACCCACGGGGCGTATTTTCCCTGTGAGGATTTCTAAAATCTCCTTTCACCGCTCTGTGCAAAAGAGACAAACATTTGTGCTCTGAGGTGTGAGAACAGAGCCAAGGGCACAGCCAACTCAGAATCAGCTGGTGTGAAAAGAATATGAACAGGTGAAGAAAAATTTTAAAAATATATATTAAAAAAAAAAATTCTATATAAAACACACAGACCCTCTATTACAGGAGCAAAAAAGAGAGGAAGCAAGAGTGTAAACTGCAGCTGATGGCAGATTATTTGCAGAGTGAAACGACTCGAGCTCAGACATATGTTTGAGATGGCTCCGAGCCCCTTTCACAGACCTTAGTTGGACAGAATTTGTGGAATACTTCACACGCTGGAATGTGAAGGGACATGCCTGTGCCAGGTTTTGCAGCCAGCCAGTCACTGCAGTCCCATTCCTGGTTTGCTCAGGGTCTCCGGTGGATTTTGTGAGCACTTGTAGGTTCCTGGTAGGAATTCAGCCTTACAGCTGATCTTTCCAAATGTAAAAGATGCTCACAGGCTTTATATGCTGCGTACAAAATTTTACAGCTTGCGGCCGAGAACCAAAAAAAGAAAGGAAAAAAAAGCTAAAAATCAGAATTAGGTTTATATTTGCAAGCAAAGTGAATTTGGGCAGGTCAGCTCTGTCCTGCAGCTGCGGGAAGGAACCTTTAGGATATTAACCCTTTTCCTTAGAAAAGCGTTATCAACACTTCTGAAGGAACAAAGGTGTTTTACCATGGCTGAGTCTTTTCACAGAGCGCCTGGGACTCCATATTAAGCTCTGCAGATGGACCCTGCAACACAAAATTACATGGTTAGTGTAAAGTACCTGGGTCTGTGCCGTTCCCCGCTAAACTTTGAAGGGAAAAAGGGAAAAAATACTTAGTCCCTTGCAAAAACAGGCCGGGGCGGGTCATCCCTAAAAGCTGATACTCACCTGTGAAAGCAGCTGCTAATTGTCAAATTCCAGGACTCCGAGCATTTCAGCAAAGCCCTCGGGGTTTACAGTCACAGAGCCCTGGACAAGATCAAGTCCAACCTTTCCCCAGCACTGCCAGGGCCACCAGTGACCCCAAGTGCCCCAAGTGCCACATCCACAGGGTTTTGAAATCCCTGCAGGGATGAGGACTCCATCCAACCCTGCACCCGTGCGAGGGCTGGACAACTCTTTTAAGGAAGGAAGTTTTCCGATGTCCAGTCTCTGGCTGCTTCCTCTTGTTCTGTCCCTGTTCCTTGGGAGCAGAGCCCGACACCCGCTTGGCTTCTGTCAGGGAGTTGTAGTGAGCGAGCAGGTCCCTCCTGCACCTCCTTTTCTCCCTGGCTGCCCCAGCCCCACCTCCCTCCTTCCCTCCCTCACCGCCTCGTGTAGAAATGGCAGATCCTCACCTTCCTGTTCTATCACCGAGGCTCTGAAGCGGCCCTGGCCCCTCTTCCCCCTCAGGGCCGCCATGACCTCCCCCCTTCCCCTCAGCGTCGCGTTGTCATAGCGACCCCGGGGGAGGCGGAGTTTGATGTTGATTGACAGCCGTCTGACCAATCCGCTGCCGAGTTGCCCGCCAATCACCCAATCAGCTACGGGGGGCGGTGCCCACGCGCGCTTCCCGCCGCTGCGGTGGTCACGGGGAAAAGGGCGGGAAAAGCTGTGAGGGAGGGTGAGGGGCGTGAGGGGAGCGGCCGCCGCCTTCCCCGCCCTGTGCCCGTCCCTGGCCCACCCACAGCCAAAAACCCCCGGGAAACGTCACAAGGAGGCGAGAAAAACCCCACCACAACAACTCCGGGATGAGAGGAGGAAGGGAGCAAACCGCGCTTTCAAAATCTTGAAAAGATTAGCGTTTGGTCGACTGCTAGTGGGATATTCACGCTGTTGCTGCGTGACACGGGGGAGTCTCTGTTTAAATACCTGATTCAGCCTCCTTCACCACAAAAATGTTTAAAAAACAACCTCTGCTTTGCCTCCGTGCAGAGCCGCAGCTCCGGACAGCAGGCCCTGAAAATGACTTGCACTGGAGCTTGGATATTTCCAATAAATCCCCATAAACTGAGGCCTGAGACACAGGGAATCGGTGGAGGCGGAGGGGTCTGAGGGAGGGATAGGGACATGAAGGGCTCATTTTGTTCTCTGCACCTTTTTTTAGACACAACGATTTTATCCAAGGGCAGCAATGCTACTAAAGGCGGGGTGATTTTTAAATTTGGGAAAAAAAATATGGGAGAGAAGAGTCTCTCCTGAACCCCCCAGCACCAGGTTTTCACTTGCAAAGCACTAAAAAAAAAAAAAAAAAAAACAGAAGTAAAAAATAACACTGGGCCCTGATTCCCCTCATGGAAAAAAAAAAAAAAAAGCTCATAATTGCAGTATTGCCAAACTGCAACAAACACAACAGCGAGTCTGCCTAGATCCTGGGTTTATTTTTACCTTTAACATAAACCTCTCTAAATGTGCTCTCTGCTGCATAAGGAAACTTCCTTCTTCCCTAATAAAAATACACGGTAATGCGGCTCAGGAAAAAAGTCTGCAGATTTAGGAGTAAAATTCTCTTGAATGAGCCTTGGATAATGAAAGGAAAAAAAGAAAAAAAAATTTTGATTTCCACTCTCTTCGGGGAAATTTTGCGTCGTTTGTATTAACAAACCACGCGGCATAAAAGAAACGATCACAATGACACCAGTTATCTCCTTTTAGCAAAGACAACACTCAGGAGGCCACATCGTCGTTATCGAGGCAAAAAGGAGCAGAGCGCCGAAATGTTCCCTCAAGGAGACAAAAAAATCCATCCTGCGCGGTCAAACGTCACGTTCTGTGACAGCGCTTGGACCTGGCTGCGGAACAAGCTGCTGTTTGCACATGCAAGGCTTTGATAAATAATTAAGGGCAGCTTCTCAAACTCCAGACTATAATAAGCCTGACCTCATACAGTCACTTCTGTGGTTACAAGTGGATAAACAGTCAGCCAGGACATCTCCGTGTTGTTATTTTTATGGAAATAGTCACAGGAGAAAAAGGAGAGGTATTTTTTTTTTTAAACATTGCTAAACTGAACAGCCAAAACCTAAAACCCCCCCCTTTTTTTTTTGGGGGGGGGGGGGGGGGGAATCACTCTCTCTGACAGCTCTGAAAGGAACTTTGTATCTTTGTAGCCTTTTACCCTTCCCTGAAACTGGCGTTAAATTCACCAGCCAGCTGGAAAATTGCTCAGAGAAGACTGAGAAGTTAATAACTCAATTCCATATGCTTTCCATCCCTACGACACAGGAAGAATCCACAAGAAAACAGAAGAATCTGTGCTGAGGTGCTGGAGAAAAGGACTCACCCACGGCAAAACTCCCAGCAACCACCTGTAGGGCGAAAACAACGACAAAAAGCTCTTTATTGCAGTTAGAACAGGAACTGGGAGCACTGGAGGGTTCCTGCAACCAACAGTCCTGTTGGGCTGAGATAACAGATGTTCCTCCAGCTGTGCAGAAACCACCCAAAACTTCATTCTGAAACTGCCTCGCTGAACATGTAAGGTAATTATTCCTTAAATGCTGTCCTCCAGCTCTTCTGAGAATTTTTAAGCTGGAGAAAATCCTCATTGTGAAGCAAAAAAAATAAAATTTGGTGGTGATGGTGTGAATAAATTGTAATCCAGGATCAGTTTTTACCATCCTCCACCACCCAGACATTCAGGTAAAAATTTGTGCTCCTAATCTCTCTCAGTAAAAATAACAGGCACTGAAAAGCACAATTTAAATATAAAATATAGAAAAATGCACATTGGGTGTGTATTTTTTTTTTTTCTCCAACATATTGTGGGGGAAAAAAGACACTTTGAGGGAAAAAAAAAAAAAGGGGTTGAGCCAAATACCAAAGGCTTTTCTAAGTTTCTTTAGTAATTCATTCAATTTCGTCTGGAGCAGAGGTGGGCAGGGGTGAGGTCTGAGCTTGGGGGATGCTTTTGTCCCTCAAAAAAATAATAAAAAAGAAACATTTCAATTAAGACACGGGAAGAAAAAAACCCCTTAAATAAAGAGGTGTCCTTTAAAAGTTAGTTTACTTTGAACAAAAGTGTATTTAAAAAGGTTTTAAGGGACTTAATGCCATTCCCATGAACAAGGCCTTGGACAAAACCCCACGAAGGGAACATTCCCAGGTTAATTAATTCTTTAAGCAATTAGCACGAATCCTGCCGTAACAAACACTCGTTTATTTAGGGCTTCCCTGCCCTATATGAACACACGACGCTTTGAGAAATGCCACCCTCATGCAAAGCAGGTTTTACCCGAGTGGAGGGTTCATTGTTTCATTTCAGCATTAAGTTATTAAATCGACAGAAAGTTTACAGCTCAATATCCTATTCATTCTGAAAGCCGTGGACCAGGGAATCCACTCTTTCCCTCAAAAATTGTTCACCAAAGCACTTTCCCTCCCCACCCTGAGACCTGACACAGACATTCCCCCTCCAACGACCAAAAAATCCGGGTAAAAATGGGGTTATTTAAGGTGGCATTTGCTGTCTCCTCAGGGCTGGAAGGGCTGAAGAGGATGTGGAATCGCAACGACACTCAGGAGGGAGAGAAAACCTCCAACCTCCTCGGCTCTAAACACTGCACAGGGGTCGTGAGAGGTGAGAGGAGGTGCAGGAAAGCAGAGGTGAGAAGGTGATGGCTGGGTGTCCAGGGGACCATGCAGGACCTGTCCCTGGTGCCACCAGGACTCTGAGCTGGGCTCTGAGCTGTGACTCTCTGCCAACCCAAAACGTTGTCTCCTCCCCAAGCCCACCCGTGTTCCTGGTACCCCGGGGCAGCTGGGGGTGGCAGGGTGCTGTTGGGAGCACATCAGCAGCCACAAAGAACCGGACAGACCCAAACAAACGAGGGCGTGCGGGAGGGATGGAATTCCCAGCTGGAAATCCAAGCTACGGGGACACACCCGGGCTCTGAGCTCGCTCTGGAACCTGCTCCGTGGCCTCTGCCGATAACACAGGACAACCTCCAAAAAGAGGCGTCTGCTAGGCACAGAGAGAGACTTGGTCTCTTTGGAAAGTTTAAATAGATATATTTTTTTTGTCCCATCTGTACTGAACCCCTCAACCCAGAAAGCTCCTCTCCCCAGCCCGCGGCAGCTCGGGGAGGCGGGAGCGGGTCACTGGCAGTGCAGCAGCTCCTCCCAACGAATGGGCTGCGAAAACACCTCCCGCTCCAGCCAGAGCTCGTACGAGTAGTGGAAGTCCTCGGGCAGCTCCAGGCGCTGGCCCAGCACGCTCTGCAGGCAGTTGTCCACCGGGGCGAACTCCGAGTCCTGCGGCTTGTCGTACCTGCGGCTGTTGAAGGCTTCGATGTTGGCCCTCAGCGTGCATTCCTCAGCCTGGAAATCCCACGGCCTGGCGTCGATATCTGCGGTGGAGGAGGAACAACACCCAAGCAGGGTGGAAAACATCGCTCTGACAAGGTCTCAGCAAAAGGAAAGGCTGAAGGGTCCACGTGAATTGACCCGAGTTCACTCCTAGTTATTATTATTCCCAACCAAATCCCGTTACCTGTGCGTTTTAATATAAGATATCCCATAAAAATGTAATTATTCCTGCCTTAAGGACTCCCTGTAATTACCCAGCCCCTGCTTTTTTCCACCGCTTTCACTGAAAATCTCCACTGGCCACTGAAGCAGGGATCAAGACTTAAAACATTTAAAACCTGCTGAGCTTATTATGAGCTCCTAACCCCCAATTTTTAAAAAATTTATGCAAGTGTAACTATGAACGATATCGAAAAGCTGCAACAACCGTGACGCCGCGTCACATTACCTAAAACACAAACTGAAAAAAAAAAAAAATCCCACAATTTTCAAAGCTTTCACGAGCTCTAAATCTGATGGCGCAGAACGGCGCCGTGAAACTTCTGAAAAATAATTTAAAAAAAAAATAATCCCTTTTTTGGGCCAAAGCAAATCAAGCTGATTGCAAGGCCACAGGCAGCGTGTGAGCCCGGGCTGGACTCACCGTTGCCGTAGGCCCAGTCGTCGTTCATGCGGTGCCGCACCTTCTGGTAGATGGCAGACATGGTCTTCATGTTGCTCTTCCTCCACTGGCGCCCCAGGTACTTGGTCTGGATTTTCAGCAGCTTGAGCACGTAGAGCTGCATCATGGCCTGCTTCACCTTCAGAGCACGCTTCAGGATGGGGGCTGACTTAAACACCACCAGCATCTGGCAGGAAATGGGACAGCGATGGACGCAGAGCGCTCAGGGGAGCCGCACAAACTCGGTGCTGCTTTGGGCACCAACACCCGGGCCTCCTACGCCACAAACGCCCAGGAGGGACAACGGGAGCGTTCAACACAACCAGCACTCTCTGCACTGGGCATTGAGGGTCGTGGAAATAATGTTATTTCCATGTGGTATTTCCAGGTAAAAAGTGGTTCCGCGTTTAAGGCTCAGCCCGCGAAAGAGAAAAGGGAAGATGAGGAAGAGCAGAAGCTCCAGCGCTTCCACCCTGAGCACGGGGCTGGGCTGAACCAGGGACTTGCTCCAGGTGAAACGCTGGAGGGGCTCAGGGGGAGGGGACACCCCCTTACCATTGTTCTGGAGTGTTTCCACTTGGTCAGCTTGTTGAGGATCCTCAGCAGGTTGATGCAGGAGAACAAATTCCTCCAGCAGAACTGGTTGTTGTCTCCGGCTTCCTGCAAGGGGGACAAGTGCAAGCCTGACCACAGCGTTCATCAGCGCCGCCACAGAGATGTCCTTGGGCAGAAATCTTTATTTTTTTATTGTCTGCACAAGTCTTATTTCTGAGGGAGGACAAGCAGCAGAGCTGCCTCCCCACTTGGGTTATCAGCAGCAGATTCTGGGGAAAGCCATTCTGAAACGCTCCGATGTTAATCTGCTTTTAATTTCGAGTGAGAGCTAATAATGGGATAAATCACATTTTTCCATCATGGGAAATATATTTTGTGGTAGATTTGCATTCCAGATTTGCCAGAGAACAAATTGCAGCCTGGTGAGCTTTGGTAACTCTATGAATTAATTCATGCTTAGAGCACACATCACAGACTAGTGAAAGGAAATCACAAATCAGCAGAGGATGACAAATAGCAACGTTTGTATCAAGAGGACGAGACCTTTCTGTAACAAAAATCCCCTCACATAGGTTAAGTGCTGCTGAGACATTGTTTTAAATATTAGGTAACTGTAAACACCTCCAGCTCCAGCTCTGGGAAATATTGCCCCTGGCGCTTTGAGCAGTAATTCCACCACTGAAGTAAATTGCTCCATGTTTGAACAACTCCAAACACAAGAGAAATGTCCCACAAAAATCCTCTTTGGGGATTAGTGTACAAAACAAGGGCTGCTGAATTTATAAACCACCCACAGCCTTATTAACTCGGGGCAAAACCTCAATTTCCTGCCCAATTCCAGAATCTGGGCACCCTCGGGAGGAGTTTGGGGGAGCCCCTTCTGTCAGTGTCCAATCCAGCTCTGAAAGCAGATTTACCCAGGAGAACCCCACCAGCACAACCCCTTTGCTTTTAAAGGCAAGCGCCAAACAGAATCAAGGAATCCCTGAGGCTGGTGGAGCCCTCCAAAGTCACCGAGTCCAAGCTGTGCCTGATCCCCACCTTGTCCCCAACCCAGAGCCCTGAGTGCCACACCCAGGCATCCCTTGGACACCTCCAGGGATGAGAACTCCAAACCTCCCCGATGCCCCTTCCGATGCCCGATTGGCATCCAGAGGCGGGATGTCACCGGGATGTCACCGGGATGTCACCGAGGTGCTGGTGGATGCTGTCTGGTGCTTCGGGGGTCCCAAACTGCAGCACCCCTGCAGCGTCACATCGTGCCCAGGCCTAAGCTGCACCCTCTACACCAAGTTAATTTCCCAGAGATCCCAGGGGAATAAGCCAATATCCATTCCTTAGGCTGACGGATTTCTTTGTCACCGCTCTGATGCTGTCTCTACAGATTCAAGCCGAGGAAGGTCTTTCCATCAGATTTATGGAAGGAGGAACCAGGCTAAACAGACTTTAATACCTGTTGTAAGGGGTGGATTGCAGACCCTTCTGGAGTGACAGGAGAGGGGAGATGGGGGCTGGCCAGGATTTGAAGAGCCTTTCTCACAACAGGGTGGGTGAATCCCCCAGCACCTCAGCCACTCCTGATTTACACCACAGGCTCCTCCTCTCCTTGGGAATTCCCCAAAACACATCACTGTGCTCAACCCACTGAGAGCAGAATCATCTGTTACACCCCCTGAGAAATGTGTTACGCTGGGATGTTAAAATCACTCATCAGAGTGGTAAAAAAAAAAAAAAAAAAAGCTAAAACAACGCACAAAGTGCTGGCTTGAAGAAATATAAATCGTGCACAAACGTACGCCTCAATGACCAGGCTGTGTCTAATTCCTATTAAATCCTCACTTCCACAGGTGTCCTCCCAAAGACAAACCCTCGTGGCAAAATTCAAGTTGGTTTCTGCATATCTTGTAACTAAACTGCTCTCCCTTGAGGATAACATCCACGTCTGCTGGAGGAAAGTGAAAGGTGCTGTCCTTGAATGCGATGGCTCTCAAGCTGTCGAGACCCTACTGGGAATATTTTTCCCTAAAAACGTTCAGTTTTCTCCTGCAGCCTTAAGGCACGATTGTGAGGATTAGCAGGAGCCACGGAGCCCTCAGTGATGTGTCACTAGATGTCCCCATCGGTCCAGGATCCGATGGAGTCTGGCCGGGCTGGATGGGGACATCCAGCCTTCAGCAGCCCCTGGGCTGGGGAAAATCCTTCTGTCTGATGATTTTGACCTTTACACACCTAATGAAAACAACACAAGGCCCCCTCAGATTGCAGCAGCACCATGAGATCATCCCTGCCCGGACTGGGTTTGCTCAGGATCCTTCTTAATGATTTAGGGTCTCCATTCCCCGTCCATTATTTCCTGTTAATCCCAAAGCTTTCCCCTGCACTGTCCAACTTCCTCTGCATTTGAATTATTGCAGTTATGAACCTGCCAGCATTATTATACCCTCTGCAGTCTGTGCATTTGCCCAGCCCATCCTGCTGGCCAGCCTCTGGAACACTTAAGGCTGCTCTCCGCAGGGAATTCGGTTCATTCCTCCAACTGGTATCTCAATAAACCAGGAGTGCTCAGAGCAAATTGAAGCCTGGCAGGCAACAGCCTCTGGGTAAATTCTCTTTCAAAGCAGAACAAGAGGAAACAGCCTCAAACCGTGCCAAGAGAGGCACAGGTTGGACATCAGCAGGAATTCCTTATGGAAAGGGTGCTCAGGCCTCAGCAGGGGCTGCCCAGGGGGGTTTGGAGTTCCCATCCCTGGAGGTGTCCAAGGAATTCCTGGATGTCGCAGTCAGTGCTCTGGGCTGGGGACAAGGTGCTGTTTGAGCAAAGATTGACTTGATGATCTTGGAGGTCTTTTCCAACCACAATGATCTTGGAATTGTGTGATTCTATTGTGTCAAAGGGAAAACCCTAAACCCAACTATTTTTATGGGGTGCCCAACACCAGCAGTGCCTCTTCCCCACAGCTGACAGTGACTCAGAACAGTGATGGGAGGAATTTTCAAGCCTAGAGGGAAAAAAAAAAAAGTCTAATTTTGGAAAGGTTGGGGGTTACAGAAAAAGAAGACAGAGAATGGAAAACCCAAATCCTTCCCCATGCTGTCACACAGAGCAATCCTGGCCACATAAACCCCTCCCTGTGCTGCTTACCAGACTTTCTGCTGTGAGCTCGGGCAAGTCACAGACCGTGCAGTGCGGATAATCCAGGACAGAGATGCTGCAGAAAACGGGAGAGAAGGAGCTCGTTAACCAATCAACGAGAGAAATTTCTAACGTGATCTCCATGGTCATGCCCAGGAATCTGTAAGGTTTTTCCTGCTCTATGCCTGGAAATGCAACAAATAATTTGGGTGGGGAACAATCCCGTCTCCAGCACGTGAGGCAGCCGTGCCGTGTCAGCATCCAAACAGGATCCCAGGCTCAGCACTGCCTCACCCCTCAGCTTAATGGAGCACGTCGATGCCTCCTGGCTCCAAAGCTCCATCGTGAGTGCATTAATGAGGACTCGAAGGATTTGGATCCATTAAGACACGACAGATGAGTTATTTGTGTGCATATTTTAAAAGAGGGGGGAAAAAGTTATACAAAATAGATCTGAGGTTCAAAGGGAGGCATCTGATTGGCAGCAAGGTATTTCACGGTGAGTGAATATTCAGAGTATCAGGTTTTCCAAAGGCCTCCAGGCCTAAGGAATTTGTTAAAGTAGTCAATGCATGCACCCTGAACTGGAATTTACACCTCCCTGGCTCAGAGCATCCAGCTGCGCATCCCACCTCACTCACAGGTGCATCTCCTGCCCGCGAAACCTCCATCCCAGAGCAGAGGAGGGAGCTGAGCGCTCCTGGGATAGGTTTCCCCCTCACGTAAAAAAGCACAGGACCAAAAGTGGAAATATTTATAGCAGGAGGATCAACATATCACTTCCTGTGTTTTCCGTGCGTGCCTCCTCGCACAGACACAACCATACTGTGCAGGAGACAGACCAGCCTACACACGCAGCTGAAGAGCAACAAAAAGAGCATCAAAAAGGAAAAAAAACAAAAAGGATCTTTTTATCATTCCGACATCCCCGTAGAGCTCCTCTCCAAACAGAGAAATCCTGCCCTGGTGGGCTGTGAAAGACCTGTGCTGTCTCAGCTCTTAGATCCATGGTGGCCCTGCTCAAAGCGGGGCTGGTGCCTCTCTCAGACCAGCAGTAAAAGGCAGTGACAGCTATGGAAATCCTGAAGGAGTCAGGAAAGCTGACTATAAAAAGTGGGAAAGGCCTGGAAGGTCCTGCCCCATCTGGCCTTGATGAAGCTGTGGCCCAAAGATGCCCGGTGGCACCCCGGGAGCCCACGTGAAGACGGAAACTGCTTTATTTTAAAGATGAAACCTGTTTCATTTTAGTGCTATTTCATCAGCCCAACCAGAGATTGGAAACCCAGCATCCAGCCATCCTCATCACCCCAAAGGGATTTGCTCCCTCCACGTGTTTCTGTGGTGGACAGGACACCCCAAAGCCGTGTGAGGTCACCTGGGCCCCCCCAGGACATCGGGGCTCCCCAGGCACGAAGCCTTCCCATCCCATCGCCTCCCTGTCCCCCACCAGTGGCTGTACCTGTTTTTGGCAGTGATGTAAGACATGATGTTCTGGTTGAAGAATTTCAGGATCAGCGGGATGCAGTTGGCAAACACCAGGTGTTGGGACACGTACTCAAACTGAGGAAGAGAAGGGGAACGGCTCAGCCTCAGCTGGGAGCACCACTCAGAAATGGAAACCTCTTTCCAGCCAAAAACGAAGCACTTGGGAAGATTTGCCCCCAGACACCTCACAGACCATTTTCTCCCTGAAGTTTGCTGTGCAAGGTTTGCGTCGTGCACAGCAGCTGGAAAAGTCCGTTTGCCGTAGCGAGGACACGCAAACTTCACGGCAGTGCTTTAGGGGTAACCTCATCTCATGGCTTTTCAAAATTAAATCCGTGGCATAACGGTGTGTGGGGAAGAGGGAAGGAGTTGTAGCTGTTACATGAGGAAATACAGTAATTCCTATTGCTCTCACACATTAATCCCAGCTCCCTTAGAAATTTGGACTGAAATAATATCCCTATTTTCCTCCTTGCTTTTAACTTCTCTCTCCCTCAAAGAAATGGTCTTCAAGGTCCTTTCCAACCCAAACCATCCTACAGTTCAATAATACAACAAATCTCTCCCGTCCTCTACAGACGCAAACTGCAGCAAACCCCCAATCCAATCCCATCCTGCCCTTCCCATGCCTTTCCATCAACATCTCCACCGTGAGAGGGAAGGAACAGTTTGTTCTCATCTCAGCCTGGTGCCAGCTGCCAGCGTTGGCACGCCGCAGATGACACAACGCCACAGATGACACAGCACTGGGACGTGCTGGTGACTAACCGACCCTTCCAACCCGAACCACTCCGTGGTTCAGCCGTTCCTGCGTTTCAGACCGGCAGGAGTTCCCGTGGCGCTCCCCGAGACCACCTCTGTCACCCAAAGAACAAAACCACCCAGAGCAGACACACACATGAAAAAAAAAGCAGAATCAGGGGGATGAAACCCCGCAGCTTTCTCCAGGCTCAGCAGCAAGCTGCAATGGCCTCCTGCCTGGGGGGAAGAAAGGAGACGAGCCGCTTTGAAGTGAGAAAAATTAATCAAGGGATGTTGGGGGTGGGGGGGAGGGAGCAGAACAAATGTAGGATTGTAAAAATGTGGGAGTTGGTTTCGTTTTGCCCAATCCAATACGTGGATTTATATTTATCCTCAGTTAAATATCAGTGGGTTTTGTAACGCAGAGGGATTTGTAGCGTGCGGAAAGCTTTAGCAGAAAAAAATGAGAAAACACTAATTGTTTGACTTGCAGAACGAGTGGAGAACTGGGCCACGGCTCCTATTAGTCCTTGGGGGTTTTTTTTAACCAAGGAAAGCCCTGGAGTGGGTGCAGTTTGATTGGTGCCGTGCAGATGGAACAAAAATCGCACTGGGAACAAAAATCAGATTGCAACTATGACCCAGACCTCCTGCCTCTGTTGAAACTGGAGCCCCAAGAACCTGATCCTGCCAAAACCAGATTAGGTGACCTCGTGAGGTCCTTCCCAGCACTATTTCTGGGTGTTGGAGATGACAGAGCAAAAGAGAATCTTGCCTAATCCCCTTTCTCTTCCTCCTTCTGCCAGGGAGGCTCGTGCTGTCTCCTAAATTTAACCCGAATGGATATTCCCAGAAGTCCAAAAGCTCCTGCCACGTGAGTAGAAATGATGTTGTCAAAGCACAACGGGGTTATCCCAACCTGAGCGACCTTGTACGAATCCTGGAGCTATGGAAACGCGATACAGCTCCTCATGGAAACTCTCCCTGGAAGTCTTCTAGGAGAGGGTTTATCAGGACCTCCAACGCTTGCCAACGGCCATGCCCTCCTCTAGGCCCACCTGGTAGATGTGGTTCAGCTTGAAGTGCTTGAGGAGCAGCAGCAGCAGCGCCGAGATGCTCTTCACGATGATCTCCTTGTGCCTGTTCACGTCGATGCCCAGCTTCATGCTCTGCAGCACGGTGATGCTGGGGTGGAGGGAAAAGGTGGCAGCAGGGAGGCCCAAGGGACGTGGAGTTCCTGTTCACCTGGATGAGCTTCAAAACCAAGGACCTGCGCTCCCCCTGGGGCTCCCATCCCCACCCATCCAACCCAGTGGTGCCAAAATGCGTTAAAAAAGGAGGAAAAAAAGGCGGATTGGCCTCCACCAGGAATGTTGGACACCTTTGTGCTGACACATCTTTATGATTTGGGTCAATTAGCAGGCTTCTGTCATTTGTGTCACTTAGCTTGGAGTGGCTGCACTCAAATCATCGCCGCAGCATCGCTTCCCTTGGCTTTGACAGCTCTGCCCTGGTGCCAGCAGTGATTTACACCTACCCAAACAGATACCCCAAATCTGGAGCACCTACCCAAACAGATACCCCAAATCTGGAGCACCTACCCAAACAGATACCCCAAATCTGGAGCACCTCCCCAAACCTATCAGCTCTCCTGCTCGGTCCAGGACTCGGTGGGAAGGTGGGATGGCTGGTGGCCGCGGTGAGGGACTTACGGCATCTCTTCAGGCAGCACGTCTGCCAGGATGTTGATGGAGTCAGTCTTGGCCTTGGAGGTGGGAGCAGCAGCCAGGAGGAGCTTCAGCAAAGCGATCTGCAGGAGAGGGCAGGGGTTTTCCCAGGAAAGGGAATTCCTTCCTTCTCCTTCGCTCACCGAAACTGGGCAATTCCAAGCCAACTGTACAGGGCTTCACCAGAGCACACTCAACCTCTGACAGACAGGACAAGTGTGGGGAGCTCAGCAGCTCTGTTTGATCCTTCACCTAAGGCAGCACGTGTGCCTGAGCTTTGGCAGCGTGGGGAAAACAACACGAGGAACACCTGGAGTTTGAATGCACTCAAATCTCTGCCTCTCCCTACAGAGCCCAGCTGACCCAGTCAGCATCTCAGAATCCTCTGAATCCCTCCTCTTGGACTGCGCTTTCCTCCCAGCTCTGCTCAGGATTCCCACCAAAATCTCACACCTCCCGTGCCGAGCTGTGCAGTGCAGGGACAGGGTAAAAAGCTGGCCTGTCATTTCCTCTAAGTGCAGCTAACAAGCAATCTGTAAGTTCCCAGGGGAAGCTGTTTTGAGAACGAGGAGCTCCTTTAACACAACAATTTACTCTGAGGGTGAAAAATAAGTGCACCTGTAATAACAAAAGGATTTGTCCCGTGAAAATCAGTAAAGAAAATATGTAAACAATCCCAGAAGAGATAATTTGATGGACAAGTAAAATGTGTTTTACTAACCAGTAGAATAATGAACAAGAAAGCTGTTAGCCAATTAGAAGGTATCCTCGAGGTTTGTAAAAGCTGGATAAGAGACAGCACAGGGTGATAATAGAAAAGAAGCCTTCTAAACTTTTACAGTGCCACCCTTTGTGTCGTGACTGTCCCAACAACACTGCAGCTCCCAGACTGGCACCTTTCCCCACCCCAAAGCTCTTCCTTCCTTTTAAGGAACGGGGGCTTACCATGTACTGGGGGAGATTGTACAGCATTGCTCGATACAAGACCTCACACGGGGTTTCTTGGACTTCCTCTTCCCCCTAGGGCAGAGAAGCATTAAAAACAAGGGAAAATGAAGTAAAAATAGAAATGGATTTATGTGACACCTTGGAAACCTCCTGTCTTCTCCCTGGTGATGGGGTGAAACAAATTCCTTCTTACCAGAGACATGGGGCACTTCTCCAGCTCCTCCTCGTTCTTGATCTGGACATCCGAGATGGAAACGTACTTGTGCTGTAAAAACACACAGAGAGAGGCAGAGCAGTGTCACAGCTGAAGGGGGAAACACGGCCAGGGATGGTCACAGCTACATCCCAGTGAGGAACTCATCCCCTGTGTGGGACATCCCTCTGCCCCTGGGGCCCCTCGCACCTCCTGCCTTCGGTTACTCCCTCCTGCTCCTTCTCGGAGCTCTCTGTACGGAATTAGAGGGACAGTCACCTCCAAAAGACAACCCAGACCTTAGATGGGGTCAGCTCCATTCCCCGTGGAGCAGTGCAGGAGCTGAGGCTGGCCGTGCTTCCCCCTGGGAACAGCACCCGATTGGGAATGCATGTCCAAACCCAGCTCGGAAAGTCTGTCACCTTCAACACACGTGCCAGACACTCACCAGGAAGCAGGAATGCTACACACCTTGGATAAAGGGAAAGTGAAAATTCTGGACAGCCCCACCAAAAAAAAAAAACCAAAAACAAAACCCCAAAAAAACCTAGCCTCCTTTTTTAATTTTTGAGGACTCCATTTTTAATTTTTTTGCCTCAATTCCTGCAAGTAACTGTGTTTCGGTGAGGCTGGCCAGGAGCATCCACCTGGGGGATATCCCGTGCCATGCATGGAGCCACCGTCTCACCTGCTTCAGCGTCTTCACGCTCTCATGGATCGGCCGCGGGAGCCCTATCAGCGTTTCGGTGTCCCTGGGGAAGAGGAAAGAAGGGCAGTACTGGGAAGCGCATCCATGTTCAAACATTTCCGTGTCATAACAGGTAAAAAGAGGGAGCCTGGAGTCTGCTGAATGCATCCCAGATGGGTCAGGAATTGGGAGAGGTGTTGGCGGGAGCTGCTGCCCTCCCACCTCCTCCGCATCTGCCAGCGCGAGAGAGGAGAGACACCAGGGTGAAGAATTGGGGTGAAATGAGATTGACTCAGAACTGGGGTGAAATCAGATGAGATCAGATGAAATCAGAAAGAGGGTGGAGCCAGTCCGAGCCCGGCACTGCACCTCAAAACGAATGTACTCTGCTGGGCCTGTCCCAGGATGACTCTGCACCCGCAGCTTGACTTATTCTCAAACTGGGTAATTTGCTGTGGATACCAAACTGTCTCAGCTGCCTTTCACATCCAACCAGTTCCTGGCTTGGGCCAGCGGTCACTTATTCTGGGCTAGGTCTGATTTTTAATAGAAAGAGATCCCTGGGGACCAGTGTCTCCAGGAACATGTTTTTCTAGCGCTGCTTTCCTTGCTGCAGCTCCTGCAAACCCAGCACTGCCTCATCCTGAGCACGTCTTGAGCTGGGAAAACCTGAGCTTTGTGGACACCTCCCACCACTTAACCCCCACCGATGGAAGCCACAGGGCAGATTTGGTGGATAAAACACTCACTGTCCCAGCGTGAATCCGATGAATTTGTTCCTGCTTGCTTCCAGGAAATGCTCGATGTCCTTCTGTCTGATGGAGCAGCGGAGAGACAAAAACAAGGAGAAGGTTGGAAAAGAGCCAGGTGCAAGATCACAACCTCAGACTGGTTCCTAGAGATCTCAACAACAACGGGCAAAAGCCAGGGAGCAAGGCGAACCTAAACCATTTGTATTTTCTGTGCAACTCCACCGGAACGTGCGAGTCCACAGAGAGGAGCTTCCTACAACCAGCATCTTTGTATCCACCTCCTGTGCTCCTCGCACGCATCTCCAAGGAGCATCTGCTCGCTCTGAGGGAACAAATGTCATCTCCACGGTCTGTCAGAGCACACGCTGCTCCAACAGCAAGATGACATCTTGTCCACCTCGGGCGTCTGTCATGGGAACTGCTCGGCATCTCTGCACTACAGGGCAGGACATGAGCTGTGAGCCAAGGCTCTCCTGGACAGAAAGGAATCCAGCTGGATTTCCAGCCAGCAGCCAAGGAAAGCAGCAGCCAGTTGATTTCAAAGCTGGGAGTGGGAAGTGAGGTGGAGCACCACAGCACCACCGTGGAGATCCATGTGGGAAACCAGTTCCTGCTGTGTTTCTGCTAGGAATGCTCTGGACAGACACACTTAACCCTGTCACTGCTCCTGTCTCAAAAAGATCTATTTGTTCGTGTGTTTTAAAGAGACTGGATTAAATCCAGGCTTGGGATTAACAGCAAAAAAACCCCCTCATATGGATAAGAGGGAAAGAGGCAGAGGTTTTCACCCTTTATCCCCAACATTCCCTCATATTATGTGTGGAAAACTGTCTCAGGAAGGAAAGGCACCAACTGCTTTAGCCTTAGATGTTTATCTCTAAACACTAAAAAAGGCTTCACCTGGCAACACAAGGGTCCTACTCATCCAACAGTATTTCATTAATCAGCTCCCAAGACGATTAATCAAGGACTTTGTGCTACCAAAACATCCACTGGGATCTGGCTGGGAGAGCTGACCCTGCTCCCACAGTGCCCCAGCACAGCCTGGGATATCCAAAACTGCATCGCCAAAAAGTTGGGTTGCCCATTTTTTGCCTTGGGCTGGGTTTAGCTGAGCTCTTCCCCAGGATTTACACACCAAATCTGCAGCAAGTGGCCAATCCAGAAAGGACCAGCCCTGACAAAAAGAGAAGCGGAGTCACTTCAGTGACCAGTGGCCAGAGGCCAAAAAAAAAACTTCCCGGTGCTTCCCAAAAAACCTGCAATGGACTGCAGGACAGGTAGGGCTGGGGAGGATGACACCAGGTGGCTTTACCTGACTTTGGGGGCCCAGGGGAGCCCCTTGGGGAAGGACACCCTCTCGATGGGCAGGCGCTGAGCCGGCATCGCGGGGATGATCGCGTCGCGCTCCATCAGGTCCAGCTCCCCCTCGATCCCGCCGTCCACGTCGTCGTTCTCCTCTTCATCAGCCCCTCCTTCATCGTTCTTGAAGGGATCTCTCTCGTTGTAGATGTCCAAACTGTCCTGCTTCATCAGGGGCTGCAGCAGAAGGGGGAGGGAAAAAATTCAAGTCACTCCAAGGATTTTATTTTCCCTCTCAGGTGTTGGCACCAGATGTCTCCATCCTGAAAGGATCAAGCTCTCAGATGTTCCTCAGGTCAGGATTTCCCTCCTGGCTGTTGCTACCAAAACCTGCACAAGAATAATCCCTTCTGTACCTCTAACCTTGCTGCTCTAGGAGGCGCGACCCCATTTTCCACCTTAACTTTTGGGGCCTCCATCCGACATCTCCTAGCAAAAGGCATTTTCATCCCCAGACCATAACACAGCAAGTCCAAGAGCAGAGCTAAAAAAAGAACTTGCTGTGAGCAGTTTGCTCCCCGGTGCTTATCAACCCTTTGCCATGAGGTCAGGATGTCCTCTGGCTTCCTCTGGATCAAACACCCCATGGGGCTGAACTGTTGCTACTCAGATTGGTGGATGAAGAACTCGACGTGCTCTGGCCACGTGTACTGAGAGCCCAAAACCTCTCCCAGCTCTGGGCTGATCCCCCAGCGTGGGCAGCAGGAGAGAGGGAATTCTGCTCCTGTGTCCCCTCAGGTGAGACCCCAGCTGAGAGCTGCCCCAGCCCTGGGGACACGGCAGCAGCACCTGGAGCTGCTGCAGAGAATCCAGAGGAATCCATGGAGCTGCTCCAGGGCTGGAGCCCCTCAGTTCCCAGAGATCCAGGCTGGGAGAGCTGGGGGTGCTCACCTGGAGAGGAGAAGGCTCCAGGGAGAGCTTCCAGAACATTCCAGGGCCCGAAGGGGCTCCAGGAGAGCTGCAGAGGGGCTGGGGACAAGGCCTGGAGGGACAGGACACAGGGAATGGCTCCCAGGGCCAGAGGGCAGCGCTGGATGGGATCTTGGGAATCAGGAATTCCTGCCTGGGCTGGAATTGCCAGAGCAGCTGTGGCTGCCCCGGGATCCCTGGCAGCGTCCGAGGCCAGCTGGATGGAGCTGTGAGAAACCTGATCTAATGGATCAGGACCTGGATTGTCCTCAAGATCCCTCGCAACCCAAGCCTAAACCCGGGAAGTGAAGCCTAAACCTTTCCACGAGCCTAAAACAGCAAAACACCGGAGCACCTGGGGGGAAAAAGGGAACCACCAGCGCTGCTGCTGGTGACGGTGTCTGCTGGAAACCCACCCCGGCCCAGGAGGACGCTCCCGCTCTCACCCTGCGGCTGCGGGCGCCCCGCTTCTGCTGCGGCTGCTGCTGCTGCTGCTCCACCAGCTCGACGGCGTAGGTGGGCGGGGAGGCGGCGCGCATCCCCCGCACCACCTGGATGCTGTCCTCGGGCAGCGGCGGCAGCCCCAGCTCCTCCCGCCGCCGCACCTTCATGGCCTGCAGCGCCTCGAACCCGCCCAGCGTGAACTGGGGACCGGAGAGAGAGAGAGAGAGAGAGGAGAGAGCACGGAGCGCGCACCGAGCGCGCAGCACTCGCGGGCAGCTCGGTGGGGAGACCCGAGGGGGAAGGCACCACGGCTCGTTCTCCAGATTCCTCCCCCAGCCTACGCTCGCCCCACAGGAATTGTTTCCTTTTGTCAGCTCCCGGTGCCGTCCTAAATAACCACGTTACGGAACGCCCAGGCTTGCAGCAGCGCCGTTCCAGAGTGGAAGTTTCTGGAGCGAGGAAGGGTTTGCACTCACCAGGAGCACCTTCCAGAGCAGGAGCAGGACCTTCTTCATGGGGAAGTGCGGAGCGTGGCCGCTGCAGAACTTGGTCACCATCGTGAAGAGCAGCAGAGCAAACAGCTCCTCAGCGTGCACGGGGAAACCTGGTGGAGAAGGGACCGGGCTCAGAGCCGATCCCCCACCCCTGAGCTCTCCCCGTTGCTCCAGCACCACAAAGGGACCTCGAGAGGGCACAATGAACTTTGGGGCTCACTCAGCTCCATCCTGAAGGTCTCCCGGCAGGCTTTCCACTCGGGGGGATCCGTCTCCTGCTCCACACGGATGTTCTCCACCATCAGGTACATGACGCTGAGCAGGACCCTGCCGGCACAGGAGGTGCTGAGGCCACTCTCTGTCCCCCAGAGGCTGCCCCAGCCCTCTCCCAGCGCCGAGGGGGTACCTGAGCTCCGTGCTGTCGGCCAGGGAGATGGCCGGCTTCCGCAGGGCGCTGCTGCACGCCTGGCTGTTCCTGCGGGACAGGGACGAGCTCAGCGGCAGCCCCTCGTCCCCACCCCACGGCTGCAGCGCCGGGAGTGCCACACCGGGGGATGTGACACGGCTGGGACACCTCCCGAGGAGCAGGAGGGTGGGGAGAAAAGATGAGGAGGAGAGTGAGGAAGATTGAAGAAGAGTGAGAAGGATGGGGTGAAAGAAGATGAGGAGGAAGAGTGAGGAAAACTGAAGAAGAGTGAGGAGGATGGGGTGAAAGAAGATGAGGAGGAAGAGTGAGGAAAATTGAAGAAGAGTGAGGAGGATGGGGTGAAAGAAGATGAGGAAGGTGAGGAGGATTGAAGATGAGTGAGGAGGAGGAGCTGAAAGAAGATGAGGAGGAGGAGGATGAGGAGGACAAGGAGAAGGAAGATGAAACGGAGGAAGGTGAGAAGGATGAGGAGAAGGAGAAGAAAGAAGAAGAGGAAAAGGTTGAGGAGGATGAGGAGAAAGAAGGTGAAGAGGATGGGGAGAAAGAAGAGGAGAGTGAGCAGGATTGAACAGAGGAGGTTGGGGTGAAAGAAGGTGAAGAGGAGAGTGAGAAGAAAAGGGTGAGGAGGACAGGGAGAAGGAAGATGAAAAGGAGGAAGGTGAGAGGATGAGGAGGAGGATGAAGAGGAGGAGCAGGATGAGAAGAAAGAAGATGAAAAGGGTGAGGAGGATGAGGAGAAAGTAGGTGGAAAAGAAAGAGGAGGATGGAAGAAGGTGAGGAAAGTGGGGAGGAAGAAGATGAAGAGGATGAGAGCAAATTGAATGGAAGAAGAGAAGAAGGAGTGAAAGCAGATCATAGGATCACGGAAGCATTTCGGTTGGGAAATGCCTCCAGGGTCATCGGGTCCAAGAAGCAGAGGGCTGAGAAGGAAGAATGAAGTGAAAAAGACAAGGAGGGAGAGGTGGGCAAGGGCAGCACAGTTCTCTCACTCAATCTCCATGTTGAGAAGCTCCAGGAAGGCAGAGAAGGTTCCCAGCTGGTACAGGAGGAAGCTGTTGTGTCGAGACCAGTGCAGGACATCACCTTCATTATCACAGTCCCCGAAGACACCTGGAGAGGCCCCAAAGAGAAACACTGGTGAGGGAGGATCCACCTTCGAACCTCTGGAGTCCACAGGACAACCCCAGGCAGGAGCTTCAGTGCACCAACGCGGCACAATCCCGAGAAAGGCTTCTCCCAAACCCCCCATGGCGGGACGTGTCCTTACCCTGGGCCAGGTACAGGATGGCCCGTGCTACTCGGAGCCTCTTGTCCCTGTTGACCACCTCCAGCCCATCCAGCAGGCGCATGATGTAGGCCTTCTGCTGAGCCCTGTCCAGCTCCAGCCACCTCCTGTCCGGCACTGGAAGAGGGACACCACCTCCAGCCCGGTGCTTCCTGCTCTTGCCCCATGCCCCGGGGTGCTGAGGCCAGGACTGGTACCTTGAGTGTGAAAATCCTCCTCGAAGCATCTCCTGTTGTGGCTCAGCTCGGGCTCCTCGGTGTAGCTGTACAGCTCTGATGGAGGCAGGGATCAGCAGGGACATGGAGGGGGCTTCACCTTCCTCCTCATTCCCAAATTCCTTGGGAATTGTGCACCCAGGCAGACGTGGGACAGGGGCCTAAACCGGTCCCTGAGCTCTTCTGCAGCTCCAAGGGCACCTTGTGCCACCCAGTGCCACCAAATCCGTCACCTTCGTCCCCATGTCCCGGCTGGGCCGTTCCCAGCTCCAGCTGCGTTTGCAATTTCACCGAGGTTTTCGAGGGGACATTTTAAGTCTCACTTAAGCAGTTTGGGAATGAAGGGAATGCAGGAACACCCAGGCAGGGCTTGCACCGATCCCACCCCCAGCAGCTCGGGCATTTTGGGTGCTGCACGGAGGCGCTGGACTCGGATCTTGCACCTGTTCCCACAGAATCCCTCCAGTCCTGAGGTGCCGGGCAGCACCGCGGAGGACTGAAGCGATCCCGCAGGGAAGGAGGAAGGATCCCGTGTTTTCTGCCAGGCCAGCCCGTGCAGCTGAGACACACCGAGCTAAAAATAACCCCCCCCTGTTTTCTCCGGACACGCGGGGGACCGCGGCGTTAGGGAGCAGGAGCACGGGGGACAAGGACGCGACCCGCCCGACAAAAGGGTGACACCTCCCGCCTGGGCTCTGTCACCCGACACTCCGCCCTCCTGCCAGCCCCGTGTCCCCACGCGTCCCTTCTGCGTCCGCAGAGAGTGCCTGGCCCTCTAACAACAAACCCCTCTTGCTCTGTTGCTGCAGGGGATGACACCGCTCCACATCCATCCCCCCAATCCCGGCGGGATTTTCATTTTCCCTTGCCCGCCGGCCACCTAAAAATAACAACGCGGCACCCAAAAACCCTGCTTCACCTGCCAGCTCAGCGCCGTGGCCGTCGGCATCCCCGTACTCAAATTCCAGGTTGGGACAATCCACGGAGCCCTGCGGAGGGCGGCACGGGGTTAGGAAGGGGCTGGCACAAGGTCCCGGGGGATATTTTGGGATGAGGGATGGCTGCCAGCGCTCGCAGCCTTTGCGCCAAAGCTCCTCCAGCCGCCGGAGCAGCGACTCGCAGGGATGGGTCTCCCGGGCTGGAGCGGGGAATCCGCGCGAGGCCGCTTAAAATACAGCGGAAACGTGTTTTTTTTTAAAAAAAAAAAAAAAAATGCAAATCCGTGTGTAAAACCAGCATTTCTCAAATCCCGAGGAAAGCAAAGGCAAGACACGAAACGCCGGCGAATATTCGATGCGTTTCCGAGCCTCTAAAAGCAAACCCCGGGGCTCGTTCAAAAGCAAAAGCGTGCTGCGGATGGCAGAGCTCCGTCCTCAGCAGCTCAGCTCTGACAGCTCTCGAGGCCGGGCTTTGCCTTTCTGATCTCCCCCTCCTCCCCTGCGGATGAGGAACTGGAGCATGAAACTTCGCCGGAGGATTCCGGCGGGGCAGCGAGCGAGCAGCCGCAGCCAGACGGCCCAAGGCCGGGCACCGCACCGCCCTGCCCCGGCTAATGGAACACATGAATGGGTAATCAACTAAATTAACATAATTTCCCCTTCCGAGGCTCAGCATCCCTCCTCGGCAGCCGGGCTGGAACTGATGCGCATCGTCGCGATTAATATTGATGACCCAGGAGAGGATGAGCGGCTCCGGGCTGAGCCCGACTTGCTCAAAAACGCCGGTTTCTCACCCAGTTTCTGCAGCCCAGCCCGGCTCGGCGGCTCGGGGAGTTAAAGCCGGTGAGGAATCCGGAGAAGCGCCTGCAGCCCTAATCCGCTTTGAGAGCCCGAGCCGGGGGAGCAAAGCAACCCCCAAATCCACGAGTCGGGGAGCAAAGCAAAGCCCAAAT
>JANEHK010000205.1:62595-72961 GCA_025960845.1 Tachycineta bicolor | reverse complement strand
AAACCAATGAAAATCAATGAAAACCAATGAAAACCAATGAAAACCAAAGAAAACCAAGGAAAACCAATGAAAATCAATGAAAACCAAAGAAAACCAAAGAAAACCAATGAAAACCAAAGAAAACCAATGAAAATCAATGAAAACTAAAGAAAACCAACAAAAACCAATGAAAACCAAAGAAAACCAAAGAAAACCAATGTAAACCAATGTAAACCAATGAAAACTAAAGAAAACCAACAAAAACCAATGAAAACCAAAGAAAACCAATGAAAACCAATGAAAACCAATGAAAACCAAAGAAAACCAATGAAAACCAAAGAAAACCAATGAAAACCAATGAAAATCAAAGAAAACCAATGAAAATCAAAGAAAACCAATGAAAACCAATGAAAATCAAAGAAAACCAATGAAAACCAAAGAAAACCAATGAAAAACCAATGAAAACCAAAGCGAACCAATGAAAACCAATGAAAACCAAAGAAAACCAAGGAAAACCAATGAAAACCAATGAAAACCAAAGAAAACCAATGAAAACCAAAGAAAACCAATCAAAACCAATGAAAACCAATGAAAACCAAAGAAAACCAATCAAAACCAATGAAAACCAATGAAAAGGCGACAATTCCACCTCAGCACGAGGAAGAAGTTCACCTCCACGTCACATCCCTCAGGGCCGTGTTTTCCTCCCCCGTTTCTGTTTGCACGTTTTTGGGGGGGTCGGTCCATGTTCCCATCCAGGGATGGGATTGAGCCACGTTAATAATTAATAAAAGTTATTGCTTAATAAAATTAAATGCTTAAGAAAAGCCGGTGGTGGCTGGAAACGTTCGTTTTATCCCGGGTATTTAAAACCCCCTAACTCCAGATCTCCTCACAGGTCATTTTCGTGTGATCTGAAGTTCACCCAGTTGCTCATTTTTCCCCCCTTATTTTCAGGTGGAGCTTCACAGAGATAATGATCACACAGCCACGAAATCCACCAGGGTGAGAGCTAAAAACACACTTTGGACCAAAAGAAAAAAAGAAAAAAAGCAGAAAATCTGCAGAGAAATCTGACTGGCTGCTTTGCAAGGTGAAGATCACCCTCCACCATCAACATTTTAGGACACACCCCAGCCTCTGAGGGACAAATAAAAACGCTGTTAGGAGGTGGTGATGGAAAAAAAAAAAACCCCAAAAAACTCTCAATTTGTTGGGATGGACGTGGTTAAAAAAAAAAACAAAAAAAACCCCCTAAAAGCAGGAGGCTCAAGGTAAAATTTTGCTGCCTTTGGGCAAAGTTTAATCCCAGCGCAGGACGGAGAGGGAGGGAAGGAGAATTTTGAAAACGTGGGTGGGGAAAACCCTCGGAGCAAATAAAAAAAAACCCGCTTCAGGGTCAGCCCAAGGCTGCTCAGGGGCCGAGATGGGAGGCAGCAAAGCTGTTGTGTGCTGCCACCTCTCGTGACAGCCCAGCGAGGCAGAGCCGGGCAGGACAGGGACACAAAGGGACCTGCAGCCTCATCTGAAGGTGGGCTTTGAAGCCAAGGAGGCAAAAAAAAAACACTTTCAAATTTTAAGGGAACGTTTCTTAAACCTACGGGGAAAACAATGATATTTTTTGAACGAATAGTTTGGTTTTTAAAAAAAAAATAGGGGGAGAGGGAAAAAAAAAATAAAAGCTTGCCAGCGCGAGCGTTCGGATTTAGGCGTGGAAACGCCTAAAAGATAAAACAAAAATAAATCAACCCGAAATAAATACCTTGCAGGAGGCATATTAAAAAGAAAAGAAAAAAAAAGCACGAAGCCTTCCACCGAGTCGCAACGGCGACTCGGCGCTTTACAAAAAAACCCCCAAAATAAAATAAATGGAAACCAAATCCGATTTCTGTCCAGGCGTGCCAGGGCCTGGTCTCCGCAGGCAAGGCACTGCAGGGAGGGCACTGAGATGTTCCTGGCGCTCTCACCTCGCCGTCAGCCACCGCCGAGTAGTTGACTTGCGCGACGGTGACCGTGGTGGGCAGCTCGGAGGCGTCGGCCAGCGTGGCCACTGTGGCGCCGGTGCCAACCTGTGTGGGGAGCAGAACGATGCATGTGTTACCGCAGGAAAATGCCCGCAGGGGACAGGGGAACTCGCTTCTGGTCGCTTTTTTATCTTTTTTTTTTTTCCTGTCGGAGCCAGGATTGATGGATTATTAATTTTTCTCTCTGGCAGAGTCTCACAAGATGTGAGCTCTGGTTAACAGAGTGAAAAATGGCCCCATCTCTCTCTCTCTCTCTCTCCAAGGTCTTTTAAGCACAAACCATCTAATTATGAAATGACACCTGAATTATTTTTAATTTTAACCCAGTAACCAACCACCCCCGGCCCACAATGCGGATTTTTCTGCCCAATTCCAAAATCTCACCCAGACCCTTGGAGAAGGAGGTGAAAAAGAAGAACTCAGCCCCTGCCCTAAATCCTGCACCTCACTTTCTCTCCATTGCCGTGTTCCAAACCCTCCAGCTCTGAGTTTTGCACCCTGTGCTGTCACACGCTCCTATTGAACTCCACAGCCACAATCCCGGCGCTGGGATTTCATTTTGGAGCCTTTTCCACGGCCTCAGGTCAACGCAGCGTTCGCTTGGGGGTCAGCACAGAAAATCCTGGAATTCTCAGTGCCCAGGGCTCCAGCAGGGCTCTGACACGCTCTCAGATGAAAAAGAATAAAGGAATTTCCTGTGAGGGTGGTAAGATGCTGGAAGAGGTCCCATCCCTGGCAGTGTCCAAGGCCAGGCTGGACAGGGCTTGGAGCAAGCTGAGGTGGTGGAACAAGAGGATCTTCAAGGTCCATCCCAACCCCTCAAAATTCCACCACTCTGTGAGTGATTGCAATTGCAGAGCTCACAGAAACCACGGAGCTGTCCCCAGGGGGGAGGAAATCCCAAGCTGGAGCCACCCGAACCCACGGCTGTTACCCTGGTTTTTCTGAGGTTTTTTATTAGCCTTTTGAATTTCATAATGGAGTCAGTTCTTTTAGTTACTGTACAATATTAGAGCAGTTCTCTACCTTTCCCACAGATGTAACATAAACAAATCCTTTGTTTTTCATTCTCTGTCCTTTGTTTGCACATTTCTAACCTGAAAAACAACTGTAACTGACAGTGGGTCTGGCCACTGAGGCTGAGGGGTGGAAACCCCAAAAAGCCAATCTTCTGCCAGATCCACAAATGTATAAAAAGTAAAGAATAAACAAAGGGGCTCTCTTCCTCCTCTCTCAGCAGTGAGCTGGGATCGGAAGGATCTGTGCTTTGCAAGAATCTCTTGTCTGCGTGTGACTGCTTTGCGCGTCTCGGCGACACGCGGCGGCTTCCAGCTTTGCACGTCCCTCGTGCTGTGCCCGCGCCCACGAAGGCCTCAGCACCCTGCCAGCCTCAGGAAAAGCAGCTCAAATCCCTCCTCCCCCCCAGCCAGCGCCGGCTCAGAATTCCCTGCGCGCCCTCCTCGCGCCCCATTCCCGGGGTGTCCTCTCCAGGCACCCCGCAAACACGGGGCTCGTCCTCAACGCCCCTCTGGAAACGATCTTTCTTTCCCCCATTTAACAGCTGGGAAGGGGACAAAGGCAGGGAGATGGGCAGCTTTGTCTCTGAGGAGAATGAAACACAAACGCCAGGGAGCCAGAGGGATCTCGGGTGTCCAGCAGCTGAAAGGACACCAGTCAGAAATAAAGGGAGATTTGTGCGGACAGGTGAGCCAAGAGAACCAGCCTGGCAGGTCTGCTGGGCCTTGGTGGGGGGCAGAAAACTCCAACAGCCACTGAAAAGCCTCATTTGGAGGGGGGAAAAACCCCTACTCATATACCCAGGTTTTATCTTCATTATGTCTGTCTGGCTAAAAAAGCGACGCCCAAGCGGGACAAAGCGCCGGGCCTGGTGAGGAACCACCGGCGGCGCTGGTTTGGAGGCACAGGGGGAGCTGAGCTTCAAATCTCACTCCCACAAGGAGTTTGTGGCAAGTTTCAAGAGAAAAACCTGAATTTTTCTTTCCGACATCCCGAGCTGCCAGAAGCTGCCTTTGCCACGCAGGGAACACGGGGGAAACGGCAGCAGCACCCAGCTAAGAACAGCGCGAGAGGAATCCTCATTCCCTGAGGACAAACACGCGGTTGGCGCTTGCAATAAACGCGCTTCAGGTGTCAGACGGAGACCAGGGGCACAGAAATGCCCCATGTGCTGATTAAAATCCATTTCAAACTGCAGTTGACGCCGTGGAAGGAGGCCAAGTCCCACCACCTCTCCTCTCATTGCCACCACAGGCGTCTGCCGCCCGGATTTGCTAAACTCGGCTCAAATCCCCGAACTCCCTGAGCACGCGGCAGAAACCCTCACAACTGGGGAAGAGAAGAGGACGAGGACGGATCTTTGAAGACAAAAAAATCCCCGAAGGACACGTTCAGCTCCCGAGTTTCCTACCCCCGCCTCCCTGCGCTGCAGTTGGGACCTCCCCGGCGTTGCTCCTCTCACCTGGATGAGGGACACGGTGCCGTCGGGGTTGCTGAAGGTTTGCACCACGGTCTGCGAGGGCACCAGGTGCGCGATGCTGTGCGTGGTCGTGGTCTGCGGCGTCTGCTGGTCCTCGAAGGCGTACAGCAGGTCCTCGCGCCCGTGCTGCTTGTAGCAGTTCTTGACGATGGTGCGCAGGGCCTGGGTCCAGGACACCTTCCAGCGGCAGAGCACAGGGAAAGGGTTCAGGCTCGGGCCAGGAAAGGGCTCCGGGGGTGGCCGGTTTGTCTCGGATCCCCCCCGTGCTCATCCCCTCCCTTCCCCAAGGAGCTCCCCCGGAGGCAGTGAGGAGGTCCCTGCTCAGAGCAGGGGTTGGATGAGAGGACCTTTAAAAGGGCCCTCCCAACCCAAGGCGTTCGGTGACTCCGGGCAGAAAGCCGCGGCGATTCGGGAAAGCACCGCGGCAGCACGTGCAGCCTCCCCACCCAAGCAGCCCCGGAGGAGCCTGCACGGCTCCTGCTGCCTCCACACCTTCGATTATCTCTGCGGCAGGCTCGGTAGAAACTTCACCCCGGCCTTTTGCACCCACTTCTCTCATTTTCCCTGGTTCCACTGCCGATCCACGACCCTTCTAAGCGCAAATCTCCCTGCTGCTCAGGCGGGGACAGCATCCCCTTCCCTCCTTCATCAGGAGGCCGCGTCACAGACTCTTCCCTTGCGTCCCTCGAGGCAAAAAACCCCCTCCCAAAACCCAGCCTGCAGCCCCCCGTGCTGCTTTCGGGGGGCGGGCAGGGAGACACCCACCCGCTGCTTCTGCTCCTCGGTGCGGACGTCGCTGCGGACGTTGGCCCACGGGATGTCCTCGGGCCACCAGATGGGCTTGCAGCTCTCCTTGCCCCAGCCCGGCTTCCCGCGACCCGTGGAATACTTGAGCATCTCGGGGATGAAGGCTCTCAGCTGCGCCTGGAAGGAAGGAAAGCTCGAGAGGCGTCCAGGGGATCCGCGCCTCCGGTAGCTTCGAGGCCGCATGGAGTTAATTGTGCTCAACTCCCACGCCCTGTTCGGAGCCATCAACTGGAAGAGGCCTGAACGCCCAAGGAAGGTGGAAAATACTCTGCCAGCTTCTCCCAAGCCTCAGCTCGGCAGCAGGTGGAAGGGAAGAAGGAAAATTAAATCGGCCGAAGCAAAAATTACGAAGGCGAGGCGCGAGCGCCCGTTGTTCAAACGCTGCCGGGGAAGAGAGCGGAGCCAAGCCGAGATGGAACTTAAAAAAAAAAATATAAATAAACCACAACAACCCATTAAAAACCCCGCACTCCGTGTCCCTGCAGTGGCAGGAACCCAGAGCACGAGCTGAGGTATCTTTTACACAGATGCTGAGAGGGGACGGAGCTTCAGTGCCTGCTGAAACGTGGAAACCACGAACTCACGCTTCTCCAGCCCTGCCCTGCCCAAATAAATACAGAACTCGCTCAGGGCCCTGTGACAAGCTTGGTTTTGTACCTTGGAGCACCAGGAAAAGGTCGGTTCGGCTGCAGAGCACAGCAGGAAGGGGAGAGCTCTCCTCATGTCAGAGGAAATCACATTTAGACCCCAAAACCTGCATTCAGGAGCTGCACCCCGCAGGTCCCTTCAGAGCTTTTGGAGTCAATTGTTCCACAGAATCGTGGAGTCGCTCCGGTTGGAAAAGACCTTAAAGTTCCCCAGCACCGCCAAGGCCACCCCAGGTCCCCAGGTGCCACATCCACAGGGCTTGGAAGCCCCTGCAGGGATGGGCACTCCAAACAGCCCTTTCCAGGAAGGAATTTGCCCTAAAAGCACATTTTTCCCAGCCTGTCCACGATCCCCCTTCCACTGGAGGGGCCAAAACCCACCCCGACATGCTCCAGGTTCCCTGGATGAAGCCTGGTGAAGGGAGAAGAAATAATTCCTTCACTGAGCAGTTTCTTTGAAAAGATACTGTTTGTATTTCAAGGGAGAGAAGGATTTGTTCTTCAGAAACACAATTTATTGGGAGAAGGAGCGAAAACCAGAATGGAGCTGTGAAAGGCAAGGAGCTCACTCCCAAGGATTATTATTTAGCAGGAACTCTGCCCAAAAATTTTAACATGAACTGCCCAATGAGATCCTGAACAGCATAAAAAACAAAAAAACCCTTCTTTCTTCTGAAAGCCAAGGAGAAGCAGCAGCAGCCAATGTCCACAAATGTCTCCAGAGCAGGGGATTTCAGGTGGAGTCTCCAGAGCAGCCCCATCGGCTCTGCTGTGGGAGGGAGCTCGCTCCCAAGAATTTATTATTAATAGCAACTCTGCCCAAAAATTTATCCAAATAAACCTGGTAGAGCAGCAGGTTTTGGGTTTTGTTTTGTTTTTTTTTTTTTACTATTTGAGTGCAAAACCAGTGAAAAGCTCCTTCGCTGCCCCGCCACCAGCCACGCTCCTTGTTTCCAGCCGGATCAATTACTGCTCCGTGGAAGTGGAGGGCTTAAGCTGCTCAAGGTTCTTGTTAAGGAGGGTTCGTCTCTAATCCACGGGGGACACAATCAGCTGTCAGGAGAGCTAATTAGCGCCCTAACGAGGCCCTGCCGCAGGTAATGTCCCCCACACAGAGCCCCCACATCCCTCAGGGCACAGGTGGGAACGTTCACCTGCAGGTTCTGCCCGGGAACCACCCAAAGAAATCAAACATCTGCCAAAAAAAAAAATCCAGCGGAATATTCCGAGCTTGGAGAGGGCTCAGGTAACGCCCAGGATGGAGGATTTGGGAGAAATCTGGGAGAAACTGTGAGAAATGTGTCTTTGCCACCGTTTCAAGCAGGCTTTTAACTTTTAACATCAAATTCCAGGATTAACCGTACTGAGCTATCGCGATCCCGAGCGCAACAGCCCGAAGCGCAGCCAGCCGCATCCCAACTGCTCTCCAGAGCTGGAAACAAGAAAAGTGGGTTTTAGAACAGAGCAAAAGCAGTGGCTGGGAATTTTCTACGCATCCCCACAGCTCAGCTGCTTTTTGTTTTGGGAAAAGCCAACTCGAGTCCATGCAGGAACCTCGGCTGGAAGTGGGAGAGGGAAAAACACAGGAGCTGGAAGTGAGCACTCGTCCCTGAATCCATCCCTGCTGCGCTTCCCAGAGCTGGAAAAACGTAAAAAAACCCACCCAGGTTCTTGCTCAGCTGCAGTTCCAGCAAGGATTCTGCCCCGTGCCAAGGAGCAGCCGGGAGAGCAGGAACGCAGCTCCCAGGGGTGAAAACGGGCACCACCAGGAGGTTTGAGAGGCCCAGGAAAACTCTCCCTGGCTCCTACAAGCAGGTTATAAATCCTGGGGGCTTCAAAAAAAAAAAAATTAAAAAAAAAATTAAAAAGAAAAAAAAGAAATTTAGATTAAAGGACAAATCGCCCGTTCGTAAAAGAGCGAGAGCCGAGCGAAGCGCTGAGCTCAGCTTGGTTAAGCTCAGATTAAGCTCAGATTATCCAATTTTACTCCTCGGCCACGTCGATGAGCAACTGAGAACAAGTGGAAGGGTGAACTCAGCTGCCAGCCAAGTCCAGAGAGCAGCAAGGTTCCCCTGTGTGAGGGCTGAAAATCCCACTGCAACACAGATTTTCCAGCCCGGCCCCAGGTGGGTGATGCTCCCCATTCCCAAGGTTCGAGAAGCGTCTTTGCCCAGGCAAATGAAGGTTTCATTTCCCTCCAGAGCACGGGGGAAGCAGAGCAATTAAAAGGAGTTATTTTCACCTCCACACCTGCCTGCTGGCACCTGCTGAAAGCAGAGGCCTCATTTTTCCAGCCATCCTAATTACACTTGTATTTATTTTCTTGTTGTTGTTCCAGTTCTCCATAGGGCTTTGTGCAACTTCCTTGCAGAAAAAAAAAGCGGATTTTTTAACTAGAAAATACAAATAATCCTAGTGGGAGCTCCGGGAATCGAGATTCCCACAATAAATGGTGGCACCTCCGAGCACAGCTCGGGAGAAACCTTGGCACAGAGCTCTCCTGAGCTCCCTCGTGGAATGATGATTCCTAAAAACATCCTTGTTCTTCTACAACAAAGCAGCAGGAGAGGATTTGAAGCCAGAGGTTCTGCATCAGCACTTGGGCTCCCTGCAGGACAAGGAGGAGAAATTTCCATGGGGAATTGCTGCTACACCACTAAAGCTGTCCGAGAGCAGCTCCTTTCACAGGAGCTCAAAAACCCAAGAAACAGCTTTTGGCTTATTCGTCAGGGACTGGGACAACACAGAAAGCCGGATAAAATTTTAGTGTGAGCTTGTCTGATTCCACCAGGAAACGGAAACGGTGTTTTGAGCAGGGCGTGGCCCGTGCAGAGCACAGAAAAACCTGCACACCTCTGCCCTGCTCCGGCACCTCTTCGTGTGCTGCCCTTTCCATCTCGCTTTTTTTTTCCTTTTTTTTTGTCTTTTTTTTTCTTTTTTTTTTTTTTTTTTTTTTTTTCTTTTTCAGGAAAAAGGAGAAAAAAAAAAAAAAATTCGCCTTTCCAGCCTTTAAAATCCGTTGCGGTGCCTCGGGCTGGGTGTACCCCAGAGCATCCTGCAGGACACACCTGCCTGAATTCAGGTCCTGCATCCCTTGGGGAAGGAGATTTCCCTCCAGATGAAGCTTTCCTGGAGGTTTCTGCCAGCAGTGAGGTCAGCAAGGGGCTGGGGCTGCAGAGAAAAGGTTCCCCAGTGCTCTGGAGGGAAATGAAGCCTTTATTTGCCTGGGCAAAGACTTTTCTCGGACTTTGGGAATGGAAAATCCTCTCCTGCTGCTTTGTTGTGAAACAAGGGTGTTTTTAGGAATGGCCCTCGTCGTTCCAGCAGGGTGAGGGAGCTCAGGAGAGCTCTGTGCCAAGGTTTCTCCTGAGCTGTGCTCGGAGGTGCCATCATTTATTGTGGGAATCTCGATTCCCGGAGCTCCCGCTACCATTATTTGTATTTCCTAGTAAAAAAATCCGCTTTTCCACACGCCCAGGGCAGGTAATTCCCTGCCTCCAACAAAAACATCTCGCTCAGGGTCTGATCTGGGGTCAAACCTTTGGCAAACTCCCCTCTGCTCCAAGCCACGGCGAGAGACAGAGGAGGGAACGAACCACAGGATGCAGAAAAGCGTCCACGAGCCACCTCCCCAACCCCGGCGCCCGAAAACTGTGCCCAAAGCGTGGCACAAACCTCCAGGGAAGGGCCAAAACCACCTCCAAAGGGAATGCTGCCAGCAGCCTTTTTTTTTTTTTTTTCCCAGGGAGAAAAATCAGCTCCCAAAGCTCCGCAGCCAACCACGAGCTGTTCCAGCCCCCGAGGGGGAAAGAGGAGATCGGCGCCATTCCCAGGAGAAAACCAAGCACACAGAAACAACAGGCCGGGACTCCGAGGTGCCAAACACCTCCCCTCTCCCTCTCTCTCTCTCTCACCTGGGTCATCTTGTCCACGGAGACCGGGATGCCGTCGATGGTGAGGGGAGGCAGCTCCGAGTTGACCTCCTGAGGGGCCGGAGCGTGCTCGGCCAGCGCCGACTCCAGGTCCTCCAGGATGGTGCTCTTGTACTTTCGGACCTGTGGGGAGCGGTGAGGGACGCGTAAACAAGTGAGGAGAGGACAGGGACGAAGGCCCAGCCGCCGTCCCCAGGGCGCCGCGGAGCAGGAGGAGCGAGCGGAGGCACAGCTGGCAGGAGAACACCCAGAGGACAGCCCCGAGGTGGAAGAGCTGCTGATGAAACTTGAAGTAACGAAGGGAAGGATTCGAGGGGGTGAAAGGAGAAGTTTTGGAGTCAGGAGTTGTCACGTGGGCAGGGTGGGCAGAAAGGTGCAGGGATTGACGGCGGAGCTGAGCTCAAACGTGGCGTTGTTTGGGGTTGTCCAGCCTGGAGAAAAGGGGGAGCTGGGAAGGGGCTGAGCCTGGAGAAAAGGGGG